>JAAGKR010009441.1:0-12344 GCA_011419295.1 Clarias macrocephalus | reverse complement strand
GGTCAAGTCTAAATATTATCTCCCTCCAGTACACTCCTTCAGCTAAAAAAAATAGAAATGCTTTTAGTCTAGTCTGAGTCTAGTCCACTGCCTTCACTTCTCAAGACAAGTTAGAAAATCTAACTAGATTAACAAAGCTTACTTCATCACACACATTAATAACGTATATTTATAATAATAATCTGCCAGGCATTGTTGCTGGAAGGCATTTATCTGCCGGATAAACGATATTACAATAATAACATTAATAATGAAGTAATAATAAGGTTACCAGTCGTGTAGTCAGGAGCTGGTTGATGGCACGTGTGTGTGAAAACCCAGCAGCTACTGTAAATGGTGGATTTTATTTTCATATGATTATGCAGTAATGTCAAGTAAATTAATGAATGAATGAATAGATGAATGAAAAACAGCACATTTTCAATAATCATTTCGCAAACTGTGTCTGATCTCCATTTTTAAAATGAAACCCTGCATAGTTCAAATTAATTAAAGGTTAGATTTGACACTTCATTGTAATTCTGCTTAAACATTTTAGGTCTGAAATTTCGTTCTTTTTCTTCCTTTTGGCCCAAAGCCCCTCTCACTCTCTCTCTCTCTCTCTCTCTCTCTCGCTCTCTCTCTCTCTCTCTCTCTCTCTCTCGCTCTCTTGCTCTGTCTGGTTCTCATATTCATTCTCTATAGCGCTTATTCTGTACAAGGTTCAATCAGGGCACAGGCATACACACACACACACACACACACACACACACACACACACACACACACACACACACACACACACACTTTACGGGCAATTCGGAAATGCCAGTTAGAGCAATCTGCATGTCTTTCGACTGCAGGAGGAAACCGGAGGAACCTGGAGGAAACCCTCGAACCTCCGGCCCTGCCGGCGCGAGGCCACAATCCATAACTGATGTTAATTAAAGACGCTCCTCGATGGCGTTGTGTCACAATAAACCAAATGATCATAAATTGTACACTGATCACATCTAAACTCCTGAATATCATCGCTCAGCTTAGCATAGCATAACCTACGTTAGTTTAAAAAAAATCATCTTAATGAAAAAAAACCTCTCACACAAAGCCTGATTTCAAACAAAGTATTGAACATCTGTGGAGTCTCTGTTGTTTAGTAGGAGCTTTGGCTCACTGCTGCCCCCCTGCATCATGATGGAGAATCGCAGCATATTTTGGGATCAAAGTTCACCGTAAATTTGAAATACAGTTTCTACCAAATGCGTTCTTGCTTTTACGCTAATGCTAGACAAGATATGTTGCTAATACATTATTGCTTCTTACTATTGAATTTCATCTCATCATCTATTTCAGCTAGGTGTGAAAGTGGGCGGGGCCTCCAGGCGGTGTCAGAAAACATAAAACACTTGTTTGGACGTTTTAATAAATCGATCAGCTCGTGGCTTTCGATGTATTTTTAAGAAACTAGCAAAATAATCTTCTAATAGATCAAGAGGTTTCACTTAAAATTTTAAGCAAAATTGCATTAGAAATACGCTTCATAATTTTATGTTTGGTTTCTTGGTAATCTTATTTCAAGAAAGTGTAGATCAATTGAAATACTTCCAAGGTATCACTTCATAAAACATACATTTTCGCTTGATAGTAAATTATTTATATTTTTTTGGTGATATAATACACGTTGGTGATGGCTTAAATCTAAACAGTGGAACCTTGGATTGCGAGCATAATTCGTTCCTGAAGCGAGCTTGTATATCAAAACACTCGTATATCAAAGCGAATTTCCCCCATAAGAAATAATGGAAACTCCGACGATTCGTTCCACAGCCCAGAAATATTCATATAAAAATCATTAATGCAAGATATAAAGTAAAAATAAAACAAATTAACCTGCACTTTACCTTTGAAGAGTGTAGTAACGCAGGGCCGACAGATTCTGTAACTTATGCCTTTATTGACAACAACGGACACACATGAAATAGTTATAACAAAAACCATCCTGCGATGAGTCGTAATAGGATACGCTAATGTTAAAGCTCGAAACAAAAGAACAAACCAGTGAGAGTTAGCACTGTCGCTATAGAGTACTGTAGCGAGACTCCGCCCATTATCTCGAGGCTGTGGACAGATCGAGACCCAGCCGTGACGCTCAGTCCGCGTGGCTGCTCCACGGCGATCCGCACCGAACCCGCGGGTTCATACCAGAGTCGTCATTTATAGACTGGATGTGAAAGAAATCCCTCATCAGGTTTCATTCTGTACAAACAGCACGCTGTAGTTCTTGTTTGTGTCGCACTCCCACATAGATAACTGTTAGACAGTGGGGAGAAAATGGCTAATAGCGGTTAATTAATTTTTCTCAGCATGAACAATATATATATTTTTATAGAATTCATGAGAAAATAAACACGAGCCAAAATGGGATAAGCAATTAACTGACTTGACACTGAGACGTTTGGATGCATTCAAGAAATACATGCTGGTTTCTTTTTTTTTTTTCCCTTGCAAAATATATTTACAGTCAACTCCAGAATTATTGGCACCCCTTAAGGTGAATGAATAAAAATCATTTTATTCTTGTTCATCTTATGAGAATGAGACTTTACATAAAACAAAGCAATTATCACTAATAATCACTAATGCCAAAACTATTGCCAGAAACTTTTAATGCCAAAAATATTGGCACCCACCTTGAAAACTCGTTTCATTTCACTCAGACTCCAAGAATTGTTATTTTATTTTTTTTTCCTTCTTCCCGTTACCATGACGAGGAAAATGTAATGGTGTATACAGGCAACGTCTCTCCATTATCCAAAAAGAAAATCAAGAAGCTTTTAAACAAAAAACAGGCCCATAAAAATGTAAGAATTTATTGGTGGGTTCATTAAGTATCATTACATTACCATTAAGGAAAATGTGTGCCATTATTATAGAAAAACAACAACAACAACAACAACAACAACAACCCTGGAACAGCTGAAAACACCGGCATTGTGCTACATTCTTTTTTTTGTCCCTTGAACATTCTCGACCATAAGTGAGCGCACCCCTTGTGCGAGATCATGTGGGTTATGGGGAAGGGGGTGGAGCTACTACATTGTGTTTAATATAAATCGCGATTAAAATAATGTCAGACTTATTCAGAGAAAAACACTGAGGAAAAAGCAAAAGCCGACACATTCTGTGAACTTTTGACCTCTAACGTGTGTAAGTGTTTCTGCTGATCTTCTGCACAAAATAAATCAGTGTTTTCAGGTCGTAAAACTGCTATAATCATAACTTTATATTCTGCCAGTGTCATATTGTTTAGGTGTGATTATAGCGTTATAACACAGACCCACCTCTGTTATTCTCAGCTTGTTCTCCAGTTTGTGCGTTCATTAAAGAACTCCATCGCATTCGTGTATGCAGGTTTGCAAAATAGCTGGCATCATTATTTTCTTTTGGTTTTGAACACACAAGCTGTGAAGAACACCGATTTTTGGATGCACGAGGAGCTCCGGGTCAGCGATGTGACATTTTCACGATGTTCTGGTTTTCAGATCAATAATCATGTGACCTTAACAACACTTTTCCTTTAAAGAGAAAGTAAAGTGACTGACTAGTTGAAGCAATCAAGTGAGCAAATCAAACAAGAACTACGGCTTCCGGTCTTCAAAAGCCGCTTTCGCACTTTGCCAAAACAACAACAACAACAAAACACCTAATTTAGAAAATGATCCCAAGGCTGTTATTCTTTTAATGAAAGGCTCACCCAGGTATTAACAAGTGGGGTGCCAATAATTTTGAAAATCATCTCCCTGAATGTTTACATCCTTTGAGATATCCCTCTGTGCATGTGCTGTTTCTCTTTAAATATTAACGTTTGATCACTTTAATAATGTATTCATTTATTCCCTTCCTACCGATCTGCAGCAGAAACACATTATCAGGGCTGGAACGTGTCCGAGCGAGATTTCTTTCAATTTTGGTCTCTGGTTTGTTTTAGTCGTCATCTTTGGTCCCTGAACCGTTTCAAATTCCCAATATTTTGACGTCGCCAAATGGCCAGGGAATGGATGGAGAATATTCATGAACATATGCCGTGCAGCTGTCAGTCCAAAAATGTATCACGTCTTTCTGCCGAACGTGTTGGAGGGAGAAAGTGAGACCGACTAATCCCTAATATACACCGAGCAGCCATAAGTTTAAAACCAAGTCCACGTTGTGGGCAGCTCTGGCCCCTCGGGGCATGACTCTAGGGGTGTGCTGTAATGTCTGGGAACTGTGTGTCGTGGGGTCTCTGTGGAGCAGACGTGTTTGTCCAGGGCATCCCATGGGTGCTGGATTGGATTGGGATCTGGGGAATTTGGAGGTCGAGTCGGTGACCTTGGTCTCTTGGCCTGCTGGTGCGTGTTCACTGTGGGCTGCACTGGGTGCTCTGGTGCCTTTCTTTTGCGGCCAGCAATGCGGCTAGTGAAGCATGGGGGTGGGAGCATCAAGATGGCTTAACGACAGCAAAGTCGAGGTATTGTGGTGGCTCTGACCTTTTGTGCACAGAACTGAAGAATCGTGTGCGAGCAAGAAGTCCGACAGACCTGACTCCAGTCACGGCAGTCCTGTCCAGAGTCATGGGCAGCTTATTGTGGACTGACCCAAGTTACAGTATATAATTTACAGGCAATGTTACCAAATAGGAACCAAGTATACCTGAATGTAAACAGATAGGTAGGAAGTATAAATAATAATGAAGACGATAAAGAAGAAATTAAGCATATTAAGAAAAAGGAGAAAAAAGACTAAAGTAAATTAAGATCATTAAAATGAAATAAAGATTAAAAAGAACTGAATGAAAAAAATAACAAACTAAAATATAACAATAAAAATATAACATCTTATTGTTTATATATATATTTATTTATTTTGTTTTGTATTTTTTGTTTGTTTTGGGTTTTGTTGAGTTTGTATATTTTTGTTTAGTTTTTGTTTTCTTGAGTTTTGTTGCATTTTGTTTAGGGTTCTATTTTATTTGTTGATTTTTGTTTTGTTAAATTGGTAAACTTTTGTTGTTGTTGTTTTTTTCTGTTTTCCTTTGTTCTGTTTTATTTTCTTTGCTTTGGTTTCGGTATTTACAGTCCAATCTCAGGTACGTGTAGCGGAAACAAACCCTGTAAATGTTATATCATCCTGGGCTTTATTTCTACTTCTCTGTTTTTCTCTGTAATGTCTGATTGAGAATTAAATATTTCATGCACTAAATCTTCAGCCTCTCATGACCATCTGTTCGGCAGGACTCAGTGTGTTACACTGTCCTCAGTGAACATCGCTTCAGAGCTCATGCCAGGCAACATATTTACTTTTTTAGCAAATCACTGAGCCGTGAAAAAAAAATCTGGGTCAAACAAATCCGTTTGCTCCGGGCGATACTGATGACTTCACACCAAAAAAGCTCGGGTCACAGAAATCCTGTCTGAATCTGTTAATAACTGGCTCACTGTAATTAGCGTTACCTCCTCTGGAGCGATATGAATAACATAGGCTTGAGAAATGTTTTAATGTTTTTAAAATAATCCACTGTGGTACCTTCAGACTGTCAAGCTCAGACTAGTCTCAGGAGCCTTGTCTCATTTAACCGTGACACTTTGTTCATGCTTAATTTTTTTTTCTAGTATAATACAAAATATGAGCAGAGCTACTTTCAAAGCCATAACTCATTCCAAGAACACAAATATCTCTTAGATATCAATCAAATCTCACTTAAATCTCACTCAAATCTTACTGAAGTCGTTCCTAAATCTTTTTTAAATTTCACTCGTATCTCACTTAGATCTCATAAAAATCTAACATAAATCTCGTATAAATCTCACTCAGATCTTATTCATCAGTCTCACGTAAATCTCATTCAGATCTCACTTCAATCTCACTCTTTACTTTCACTTAAATCTCACTCAGATCTTATTCAAATGCCTTCATTTTTCTTTAATTGTACTTAAATCTTTCTCAGATCTCAGTCAAATCTTAATCATCAGTCTCATATAAATCTCATTCAGATCTCACTTCAATCTCACTCTTTACTTTCACTTAAATCTCACTCAGATCTTATTCAAATGCCTTCATTTTTCTTTAATTGTACTTAAATCTTTCTCAGATCTCAGTCAAATCTTAATCATCAGTCTCATATAAATCTCATTCAGATCTCACTTCAATCTCACTCTTTACTTTCACTTAAATCTCACTCAGATCTTATTCAAATGCCTTCATTTTTCTTTAATTGTACTTAAATCTTTCTCAGATCTCAGTCAAATCTTAATCATCAGTCTCATATAAATCTCATTCAGATCTCACTTCAATCTCACTCTTTACTTTCACTTAAATCTCACTCAGATCTTATTCAAATGCCTTCATTTTTCTTTAATTGTACTTAAATCTTTCTCAGATCTCAGTCAAATCTTAATCATCAGTCTCATATAAATCTCATTCAGATCTCACTTCAATCTCACTCTTTACTTTCACTTAAATCTCACTCAGATCTTATTCAAATGCCTTCATTTTTCTTTAATTGTACTTAAATCTTTCTCAGATCTCAGTCAAATCTTAATCATCAGTCTCATATAAATCTCATTCAGATCTCACTTCAATCTCACTCTTTACTTTCACTTAAATCTCACTCAGATCTTATTCAAATGCCTTCATTTTTCTTTAATTGTACTTAAATCTTTCTCAGATCTCAGTCAAATCTTAATCATCAGTCTCATATAAATCTCATTCAGATCTCACTTCAATCTCACTCTTTACTTTCACTTAAATCTCACTCAGATCTTATTCAAATGCCTTCATTTTTCTTTAATTGTACTTAAATCTTTCTCAGATCTCAGTCAAATCTTAATCATCAGTCTCATATAAATCTCATTCAGATCTCACTTCAATCTCACTCTTTACTTTCACTTAAATCTCACTCAGATCTTATTCAAATGCCTTCATTTTTCTTTAATTGTACTTAAATCTTTCTCAGATCTCAGTCAAATCTTAATCATCAGTCTCATATAAATCTCACTCAGATCTCACTTCAGTCTCACTCTTTACTTTCACTTAAATCTCACTCAGATTTCACTCAAATCCTATACTATTACTTAAATTTTACTCAGATCTCGTTTAAAATTCCTTAGATTTTACCTCCTGCTCACTCAGAGCTCACTCAGAGTCTCACTTAGATATGACTCAAATCTCACTCAAATCCTTCTCTGATTTGGTTAAAATCTTGTTCAGATTTCAGTTTCCACTGCAATCTCAAATCTCACTCCAGATCTCACTCAGATCTAACTAAAATATTACTTAGTACTCTCTCAGATCTCATCCATAGCACATTTAAATCTGACTATCACTCAAATCTTACTTAGATTTTATTTAGACCTCTCTTCAGTCTCAGTCAAATCTCATTTAGATCCCACTCAGATTTCTCTAATCTCAGTCAAATCCCTCTCAGATCTCTTCAGATCTCAAGCAAATATCCTTCGGATCTCACTTAAATATCTTTCCAGTCTCACTCAAATCCCACACAGATCTCACTCAAATCTCATTCAAATCTTACTTAGCACTCTGTCCGATCTCATCCACACCACATTTAAATCAGATCTCACTCTGATCTAATTCAACTCTCACTCATTTCTCAGTCAGATATCACTCTTATAGAAATCTCACTCTTTTTCAAAGATCTTATAGAAATCTCACTCTTTTTAAACACTTTATATAAACAAAGCTCACTCTGGTCTTGCTCAGGTCTCACCCCATTGCTGCTCAAAGTGGACGTCGTGAGTCTAAATGACACTCGAGTGAAATAACACTCGAGTGAAAGCTCAAGTGCCCTCAAGTGTCTTCACTTATTCAGTCCTTGTGAACTGGTATTTCATTCTGATGTTCTTTTGAAAAGTTAGCGTGGCGGTGAGATTAAACCCGTCTGTTCTCTTGGCTTATCGACATAACCAACGCTAACGTTAGAGATGCACTACACCCTCGGCCAGGCTAAACAAACATGCCAGGAGATAAATATTAAGACTTGTGAAGGGTTTAAATGAAAGTTGCTACTAATGTTAACCAACTAACTGCTAACAAGCTAATGAACTGCTATTGCTGCTAACAATATAACGAAAAGCTAATGCTAACAAGTTAATGAACCTCTACAGTAACGCTGGTAATGAGCTGGTGAACTGATGAAGTTGTTAACAAGCTGAGGAAGTGCTACTGCTGTTAAGAAGCTATTGAGCTGCTGCGGCTGCTAACAAGCTACAGTAATGATCTGCTATTCTTCCTAACAGGCTAATGGAATGCTAACGCTGTTAGGGAGCTATTAAACAGCTACGGGATAAAAAGATAGATACTGTAGATAGGAAAGAAAAAAAATTATGAAGATGATGAAGAAATTAAGGAAAATGAGATAAAAATACTTTATTTATTCAATATAAAAAAAGATAAAAAGATGAAAAATCATACTAATAGAACATTTAACTCCTATCACATTGTTTTTAAGGAGTTTTGTTTTGCAGTTTTTTGTTTGTTTGTTTTGGTTTTATTTTCTCGAGTTTTGTTGAATTTTGTTTAGAGTTCTGTTTTTTTTTGTTTTTTGTTTTTTTTGGTGATTTTTGTTTTGGTAAATTTAGCTTTCTGTTTTCTTTTGTTCTATTTATTTTTTTGTTTAGGCCTCAGCATTAACAGTCCAGTCTCGGCTACGTGTAGCCGAAACAAACACTGTAAATATTATATCATCCTGGGCTTTATTTCGTTTTTGTGTCTTTCTCTGTAATGTCTGATTGAGAATTAAATATTTCATGCAGTAAATCTTCAGTCACACGCTGAACATTATTAAATAGCTACAGCTGCTAACAGGCTAAAGGAATAGTGACATTCTTTGATAAATAAGAAAAAAGCGTCTGAATAAAACACTTCTGCGGTGTTACAGTAGAACGACGAACCTCTGAGGTGTGTCCGCATGAACACAGCACCCTGTCGTTGATCATTTTCCCGTAGCAGCGTGATGCGGAGCGCTTTATTTCTTACATAATCAGCGCTCTCAGTGTCTGCCGTAATAGCATCTGGGTTAAGCTCTGAGCCGCAAGCTTTTGCTGTTAGGGGAACACTCTCTTGCCTAAAGTGGAGGATGAAGTTCTTTGAGTAGATCAGATTTGCTGTGTGTGTGTGTGTGTGTGTGTGTGTGTGTGTGTGTGTGAGAGAGAGAGATGGAACTATTCAGCTGGCAACAGTAAGCACAGCTTTGTTTGCTCATCCGTACCAGAGATGATTCAAACGTAATCTGTTTCAGGCTTTGTTTGATAAATGCGTCAAAACGCGGTGCAGCGACGCCGAAAAATATCCTTATGGTTTCTTTCTAAATGACACGAGCAACAAAATATCAACGTTAGACCACAGGGGTGCCGAGTTCTCCGCTCTGATTGGACAGAAGGTGTGCTCAAAGCCCACGTGACCGTTACGGCTCCGACATCGGGGCGCCCGCCGATTACCTTATTGTTTCCATAGTAACGGCTCGTCCACAAGGACCCGGACTGTAATAAAAAAGACGTGTCACAAAATAAAGAAAACAAAAAAACACAAAAATTGTTGAGGTGATATTTTCTGTTGGAGGCAATTAATGTTAAATGTAACATCTAAGGAAGGAGTCTCCGGTTTCAGAGCCTCGGCCTGCAGCGGTGTGGGTTTTGTATATATTATTACTTTTTTTTTATTATAATATGTGTGTATTTTTATTTTATTTTTGTTCATGACTATTTTATACTTAGGTTTGTGCCACTTAAGCCTGATTTTTTTTTTCAGCTCCCCCCCACAGTTACACCCTTATTTATTTATTTATTCATTAATTCCCTTTGATTTTGCCATTGTTTTATATTTACTTATTTTATTATTTTTTTACATTTCTTTCAACAAATTTTTATATATTTTCATTTTTACTAATTATATATATAAATATATATGTGTGTGTGTATGTATATATACACACTTCTTTATTTTTATATATGGTCTGTTTATTTATTTATACTGACTTATTTTATATCTGTTTGTTTATTTATTTATTCATTAATTCCCTTTAATTTTGCTATTGTTTTATATTTACTTATTTTTTATTTACATTTCTTTCACACAATTTTTATATATTTTTATTTTTACTAATTATATATATATATATATAATTTTCTTTCATACACTTATTTATTTTTATATTTATTCCCCATGAATGGTCTGTTTATTCATTTATACTGACTTATTTTTTTATTTTCGTTTATTTATTTATTTTCTTGCTTGTTTGTTTATTCCCCACAGTTTTGCTATTCATTAATTAATTTATTCCTTACACAATTTCTTTTTATTTTTCTATATTCTTTTATTTCATATGTCATTTTTCTTTTTTTTTTTTCCTTTTTATTATTTATTTATTTTGTTATTTAATTAATTAATTCATTCATTCATTGCGTATCCACTGTAGTTGTTTTCCAATAAACACAGAACTTTTTCCTTTGCCATTTTTTTCATACCTTTATATACCAGAGCTCTCTATTAACTAATAACTAAATGATTCATAATAATAATAATAATAATAATAATAATAATAATAATAATAAATTGGGGAAGAGGTATGTGAACTCACGATGTACATTACAGTGGATACGAGACCTGACCTGATAAACCTACAGAGGCATTGTGTGGTAGTTTGTTCTAATTACCCACGCAGATGATGTTCACGCCGCAGGCAGTGCGGCGATCTGATTGGTGTGTGATGCGCGCTGTGCATTACATAAAGATTAACGGTGTGTTTTTTTGGCCTTTCAGGTGCTACCTGTTGGACGGGATCTCGAAAGGGGCGTGGTTAAACCGCTCCAGTATAATATTCGCAGGGAACGATAAGTGGTCAGTGGATCCTCGCGTATCCATCGTATCGAACATGGGCGACAAACACGAGTACAGTCTACAGATACAGAAAGTGGACGTAACGGACGAAGGCTTCTACACCTGCTCGATACAGAGCGAACGCAACCCGCGGCCAAAACTCATCCAGTTAATCGTCAAAGGTGAGACTCACAAACACATCTGGAAAATAAAAAACATCTCCGTGTGATTCCACAGTTACATAAACTAACTGTTAATTACACTGATTATGTATGAAAGCCATCCGCTTGCACATCGCTGTGATTTGGGACGCGGTTAATCAGAGTCGCTCAGATATTCAGCAGAACTTCACTACAGCGCAGGTCATGTCGCTTCTATGTGACAGACCTGTTTTATTTATCTGACATTCTTACATACTGGAGTAACTGTTTACAGCCAGGAAGAGGGATTTTACACACACACACACACACACACACACACACACACACACACACACAGTACTGTAGTGTGGGATGAACACAGATGAGCAGAGCGATACACACACTTAAACATCTCATTGCTGTTACAGAACTGCCGCTCGATCAATCAGATCAGTGAACTCGAACTGTTGTATAATTATGAATTAAGTCATGTCGTTCTCTTATTGTTAGATTAATCGTTTGTTCATGAATTCTGAATAATAATAATAATAATAATAATAATAAAAACACTATTTAAAAGAAAATACATTTTGCATAAAGGTTTTGAGGTCTAGTTGTGAAATAAATGTTAAAGTGATAGACAGACAGACAGACAGCCGGATAGACAGACAGTCATACAGATGTATAAATAGATAGATAGAGAATGATTGAGGTGCAATTTTATTCCAAATAATCTCTGGGACAGACGGACAGACAGTCGGACAGGAAGACAGACGGACAGACAGTCGGACAGGAAGACAGACGGACAGACAGTCGGACAGGAAGACAGACGGACAGACAGACGGGACAGATGAATATGGATGAATGGGTGTTGTGCAGTTGAAGCCAAATTATCCCTTGTGCAGGCAGACAGACAGATTGTGAAGCTGAAGACAAATAATCTCAGGTTTGTTTTGATGGATGGAAGGTTGGAGGGACGGATGGATATGAGACTGGATGGATCCAATGAAAATATTTTTTCCCAAAAGGTGGAAAATCTAAAATATCTTCAAAATTGTAAAATGGATTAAAAAAAAAAAACATTTTCACCTTCGCAGTGTTATGTAAACTTCACGTCCTGTTGTCTAATTTATGTCAGACTTAATATTTTCCTCTCTCTCTCTCTCTCTCTCTCTCTCTCTGTCTCTCTCTCTGTCTCTCTCTCTGTCTCTCTGTCTCTCTCTCTGTCTCTCTCTCTGTCTCTCTCTCTGTCTCTCTCTCTGTCTCTCTGTCTCTCTCTCTGTCTCTCTCTCTCTCTCTCTCTCTCTCTCTCTCTCTCTCTGTCTCTCTCTCTGTCTCTCTGTCTCTCTCTCTCTC
>JAAGKR010009440.1:0-26677 GCA_011419295.1 Clarias macrocephalus | reverse complement strand
AATAATCAGTCTAATCAAACTTTTCTAGCTATTCTTCTCTTTAAAAGGTGATTCCAATGACTGCTTTACAAAATGAAATGTGTGTCCATGTTCTGTCCGGAAAGGCTTCGCACACAACATTTATGTTCTCTGTCACCCTCTCAGTCCGAGACTCTGCAGATAAACCCCCTGTACACACTCATCCCAGCCACAATGTGTGTATCCTTTGGAGTCATGCTGCCTGTAGGAAACCCACCAAATGCTATTGTGTTCAGTTATGGACATTTAAAAATCCACGACATGGTAAGACATATATGTTTATTAACTGGATGAGAGATTCAATTATCCATTATTATTACTAATGAATTACAAAAAAAAAACAGTTTGATGGCTTTATATAGGCAGGTTCAGCCTTTGGACAGTGACACAAATTTAATTTCTTTTCCACAGTGGATTTAAAATGAAGCAATCAAGGCTTGATTGAAGTGAAGGATTTTGTCTTTATTTATATGGGTTTAGCAAAAATAATGCGTTAACTGTTAAGGAATGACAGACAGCATCTACAACATCTAGTCAAGTCAAGTACCTACTGGAATGGGCAGGTGTGGCAAAGTTTGCAATCAAAGGATGCCTTCAAGCATGTAAATACAGACATTATACTACCAGTAATGCTCAAAAAAGAAGATATCCGATTAGATTTTCCAAATAAACTCTATAAAAAGTCTCCCTGGTTATTAAAGAACATTAACTTGTACCATAATGATTGGAGGAGAAAACTATAGAAAAAGAAAGGGAGCATCTGTAAAACATGGTGGCAGCAGTGTTATGGTATTATAGCCTGACCATGAATGGCTGCCAGGCGGATTAACCTCCCTGAAATGGTCAATGGCCATAGGAGAGAATCTCCACATATGGTTAGCGGGACCAGGTCAGGCCTGCATGATGGAAGGAGTCAGCCATGGCCCAGCCTGGATAGGGATGGGCTCCGCAAGGCCAGATTGGCCCAGGAGATGCCACATGATGAGGAATATATCACAGCCCAGGTTAGTATAGGTTAGTTCTAGTACTGTATAAGAAGTACAGACAGATGAGGGACACTTGCTTTAGTAAACTGGTGGTGATCACAGCTGCTGGTGCCCAAGTAGACTGGAGGGATTTTTTTTGCCATTTTGTAATCTGAGTACCAGTGAGAGCGGATTATGCCCACTGGAAATTGTCAATGGTAACAACCTGTGTTGTTACAACAAAGCACAGGTTGGAGAAAGCTAGGGAACCTTGGAGAACACCAGGCTTCCTGGCAATGGACATGACATACTTCTAATGGCCAAAACCATAGCCAGATTACTACATGACTACATCTTCTTGCAGATCTGGTACAACTAATCAACAGCGCCAGGACAAGGACATTCCCATGGCAGACCCTAGCAACAACAAGGATGATCTTCAATATTGAAAATATAGATCAATTAACAACAGTTGACTGAGATTTGACCTTCAGTTGCAGAAATGTTCCGGGAAAGGATACGGAAGTAGTTTGCTGCTTTTCATCTTCAGGAACATCTGGAAGCCATGACCAACATTTTCATCCAAGTCATGACTGAGACAGCCCCTGATATCCTTAATAGACGCTGCAACAAATCCAAACCAGGGGTGATGCACAATATCTCAGATGATGGTGAAAATGAACAAGCAGAAAACCACACAGTCACCAGAGAAGGGAAAGAAAAGTATAGGAAACTCAAAGTGTGAACATTGTTAACACCATCCACGACAAGGAAACAAACTGTAGAGCTGCAGAACATCCTTAGCAAAGTGGATCAAGCAGTGTTGTCTGGTTGGAATGGAAATCCTCAGTGGGAAGCAACACAAGATGGGAGAATCCAGTGGGAGAAACTAGAGATAGTCCTGCAGGTCAAGTAGCTGTGGGCTATCATCAGTGATATTGTTCCAGGTTTTGTCTCGAGCAGCACAAACAGCAGCGGTTCTGTCCGGATTCACGACAGTCTCCAGAGACCAGCATCACACATACCACATACTGGTGGTTTCTATCTTTCTGTATGATGCAATACATTCAATCCCACCTGGAATGCTTCATTTCAAATCCATTGTGGTGGTGTACAGAGGCAGAAATACAAAACTGTGTCGCTGTCTGAATACTTAATCTGACTTTTAATGAATGTTCACTCAGTGAGTTTATTTTTTTTCTTTTGTGTCTCTGTTTAAGGTTAAGGCTGGTTTTGGGGTGAATCTGATTGGAGTTATGGTGGTCATGCTGGCTATCACCACATGGGGGATTCCGCTTTTCCAATTGTCGGAGTTCCCTGCCTGGGCGGTGATGAGGAATGTAACCAGCAGCTTGTAGGCACACATGGATGAGAGCGACATAAAGGAATGGACAAGTTTTTAAATATACGGTGCAAGAGGCACTTTTTTTTTTCTTTGACTGTTTTCAAAACAATGCAATAACAAGGCAATATGGAGACCTCCTCATGGTGACCGCCTTTTCTTTTATGGTGACTGGTTTGCAAATGAATGTTACATACAGTAATATGTTTAAATGGTCAGTGATGTACAGTTCTATAATATAGATCAATCCAGCATTACCGTAGTTCCGACTGAGTGATCTGATTGGACGAGGTATTCAGAAGTGGTAATAGTAGACGGTAACCCAGCACTGGGACGTTTAACTATATGTATCACGCCACATCACAGCTGTTATAACAACCGCTAAATAAACTAACTCTCAGTTGCAGCATGGGTGAAAATTGGGTCGGTGCGGCCGGCAGTACTGAGACGAGATCAGCTACCTGCCAAAATCTACATATACTGTAGAACCAGCCGCTGAGCACTTTCAGCAGGAAAACACATCTGATGTCTACTTAAACAACACATTGTCCACATAGTAATTATCTTAACAACCTAACTTGCTTCCGACATAAGGTTGAGTCTCAAATCCTTCTGTAACGCCTTATCAAGGGCACTACTTAGTGTGTTAAACAAGGGATTGTACACCCGAGTGCCTGGTTTCTATTGAACTCTATTTGAGATTCAACCCAGGAACCAAGTTAACAGAGCTAATAAAATGTTTCCAAAAGCTTCTAAAATGAAACAAGTGGAAATATAAAGAGAAACTTGTGGGATTTACAGGGATGTCCACCACCTCCATGGTTTCTTCTGGTAAGAATTTCATCCCTGTTAATTACACCTGTTGGTTGCTATCTGTCAGTCATGGAAAGATACGTGGTGGTGGACCAAAAATAACCGGTTAAATAAACAAACTGATTATAATCTGTTGATAATAAATAGTGTTTGTGGGACAGTTGTATAAAAGCAATATCGCACTTGAGGTTGTGCTGTTGTGCTGGATATCAGCACGGCTGTGATGCCCTCAGCATGTTTACGATCACATCACAGCCGTGCTGATGTCTAGCACAATCATGTGATATTGCTTACGTGCATTAGGGTTTAGTATCAATGATGAATCAATCGGCTTGTTTACGGTGGATGGTAAACACTGTTACTACGACTACTGTAATTCATTTAAACACATCACACACTGCAATGTTTAAAACCTGTCATGAATCACTGTAAAAACGTTTCATTTTGTACTACATGCTAGGACATTTATTTGTACCTGATATGTTTGCAAACCATAATAAAATAACGTCAAAGAGAATAATTGATCGTTTTGCATTTAACGAATATAAACCAGGTGCGTTTTGGTTCAATTCCCAGCCAGTGCCGAAACCTCAGCCACCGCACGGGCATCTGGGGTAAAAACCTGTGCCATGTTGTTGTGTGGATCGGATGGTCTGCTGTGGCGACCCATTTCCTGCGAGCAGCCAAAACCAGGCCTATTTTACTTACAGATGAAGCTTCCGTCCTTGAACATGCATGTAAATCATATTAGTCAGAAAAAACCATGGAAGACATCATCTGAATCCAGTGCCGTCATTTGTTAAAATACTTTGGAACAGAATAGAACAGAACACACATCAATGTGGAAAAACATGGACTATATGTATTAGATTTCAATCAAAGTATTGCAAGTGTTAGTGAACAGTTTGACAGCAAAATGAACAGAAAAATCTTCAGAAGCAGCTTCTTTGGCTTCCTGGATTATACGTATAACATTAAAAAAATTATATTAAAATCAGCACCAATACCATATTTTGGCTGACTCTGTATATTCGGCCTTTACAATTACAAAATAAAAGTATAAAATGAATTTAGTGTTAAGTTTTTCTTCTCCTGAAGAGTGTATACAGGTGTTTGAATCTGTACGTGTACTTTACTGTATCAGTAGCAGTTCTGGGAATTATCCATATTTTAACACGTTTCTCTCAGGCTCCTCATTTGCTTCCTTACGCAGGAACATTCCGCCAAAGCAAAAAAAAAAAAAAAAAAAAAAAAAATACATGTTAATTACATGTACTAAAATAAAAAAAAGTTTACATTTTTCTGCATTGGCATCCTCACATCATTTACAGTGCTTAACATTTTTGGCACTGCAATTTATTGTGGTTGGAAATTTCAAATGAAAATGTAATTCAAGCAGTTAAAATTCAATGCACAAATGTTCAAGTTACTAAAATGTAGTTAAAAATATTTTCAAGTGTTAAAAGTACAATCTTTATTATTTTGCCACCTCACAAATTCAGTCTACTGCTCAGGAACTACTTGTCGATCGGAAGTCATCACTCTTCAATGATAGCCCGGGGGTTGCCAGTTGCACAATAAACGGTGTTACACGCTAAAATTCCCCCTCCGCCATAATCGCTATATTCAAAGTAAAAGCCAGGGTTTAGTATCATCAGGCTCGTTTGAGGTGGATGATAAAACATCATAAACCACTGGAAGAAAAAGTTTCATTTTGTACTCCATGCTAGCACATTTATTTGCACCCAACATGTTTACAAACCATAATAAAATAACTACATAAAGAATTGATCATTTTTCTTTGAACAGCACAAAAATCAAATATAAACCATGTCCGTTTGCTCATAGTTAAATCCTCTGTTCTTCCACATGTATGTGACTCGTACTACTCAGTACAGACGATGATCTGACTCCAGTGTTGACTTTCTGTAGTTCAGTTGTAGAGCTATAGTTTTGGCGCCCCCTGAACAGGTTCAAATCCTTCCTTTTCCATTTTCTCCTTGTACTTCAGGAAGTCCCTTCGCTTGTTAAAGTACTTCACCTATAAACAGAACACACACATCAGTGTGGACAAACCTGGGTTTTTTGGCTTTGACTTGTTTTTGACTTGTTTGGCGTGTATGTATTACATTTCATTCAAGGTAATGCAAGTAAAAGTGAACAGTTTGACAGCAAAACGAGATAAATGGCATTTCTAGAGTTTTTATTCATTCTAGTAAATTCCAGTGATGTCGCTATGACACAGGAGCTTGTATCGAGCAAAAGGGGGCGTGTCCAAATGAAGCCTCGTTTTGAGGCACGTGTTGTTTCCCTGAGAGTCACTTAAATTCATAAATCAAGATTCAGGAAAACTCCTTTTTTGTGTGTATATTACAATGAACTTTACATTGACTTCTTATACAATATACGAAGGAGGAAAATGCACACAAAATCTTTTGGTTTATATTAATGACCTCAAACTTATCTCATAAACTCTAGTGTTATTGTATTTAGGTTTTTTTTTTTCTCTTCATTTTCTTTCCCTCTTCTATTAATTTCCGTTATTGTATGTTTTAATTATTGATATGCGTTGAATCCTTAACGCTGACTGATGGGTTTATATATTCTGTTAAAATTTTCCAAACAGTGGCTTGTTAATGGTATTCGTATTTATAATTAAAAGAAAGAAAGAAAGAAAGAAAGAAAGAAAGAAAGAAAATGACTTTACTATTTGCTCTTGACATTTCCTTTCTATTCTAAATCTTCAGTTAATTTCCAAAGATTCAGAGATGGTGATTATGTGCATAAACTTTCCTTGAACGGTGGATTTTCAAACAAGTCAATGATGAGGCAACATTACAGTACTTACGGTTCTCTAGTTTCTACACCGTATTCGGCCACTAGATGGCAGTACAACAAGGCCTTGAATTAAGCTCCATGAAATGAACTTTCTGGTGAAACTACAGGCTGGAAGCCTCGACATGAGACTTCACCTCACCATCACTAGTGAATTCTCCTCAGGCACACAGATGTGTCTATAACTAAACAGGATCTGAAGTTATAGGTTGTCTAAAACTGAAATGAGTGAGCAATTAAATGCGAGCCTATTTTACTAATTCATCTCTGAATTCATAATCTGAAAAATACATCTGGATGTATTGATGATCCCTCAATGAGAAGAAACATACTAGAGACAGAAACACAAACTACTGGCTCACACCTGCATTACAAACAAACGTACCCACTGAGCAGGACAACTGGACTCGAATCCCTCGCGATATTTCTCGCAGGCGGCTGCGTCGTCCTTGTTGAGGTCCAGACACTTCCAGAACTCATCTCTCGCCCCCCAGCAGGCTTGTCTCTGCTTGGAGGTTGGAGCGCTCATGACTTCCCCGTGATTCCCTGTGTGAACTGTCAGAGTGAAGCTCCTGTGTGGAAAAAGTCTAAACATATTAACTGTGTTTTTTATAATAAAAAAATTTAAATATAAAAAATAATTTAAAAGATACATGTTAAATGTATAATCTCAGTGTATAAATAAATCCGCTGTCTGGCCCCCAGCAACTGACACAGTGGGAATGTGGATAATAAAAAAATTATATATTAATATATATAATAATATATATATTTTGATGAATTCGTAAATTAATTTGTTTACTGTATATGCTTTTTTGGATTAAAACAAATGGCTTGCCTGAAATTTTTTAACATGAAGTCGCCTAGGCAGCAGAGACACTGGACAAGCGTTGGCCATTAGGGACGTGAATCACCAGTGATCACCCAGATACATTATTATTGTGATACCCAGGTGGCGATTCAATTTGTATTTGTGATTCTTTTAGTATCTTGATTTTACCACATTTAATAATTTAGAGTGCACCACCTGTAGGATTATAGAGAAACTTCAACAGTTTTCTGCCTCCAATGCAAACATAAATGAATTAGTCAAGCCGGAAATTATCATAGAAATGGTGAAGAAATGGTTAGCAGACAAAAGCATTAAGGTTTTGCAGTGGCCCAGGCAGAGTCCTGACTTAAATCTAATGAGGAATCTGTGCATGGAGCTAAAGATCAGGGTGATGACAAGGAGACCCTCCAACCTGAAAGAGTTGGAGCTCGTCGCTAAAGATGAATGCGCAAAAATACCAGTGGAGACCTGCGGAAAGCTGGTCAGCAATTATAGGAAGCGTTTGATTGCTGTACCAGCCAATAAAGGTGTCTGTATTGATTATCAAGAAGGGTATGAATAATATTGGACATTCCACTTTTTGTTCAAATACAAATAAAAGCTGAGAAATATTTGTTTTTCCCACAATGATGCCTCTAGTACATTGTCTTTTGAGATATTTTCAAAAAATATAAACAATCAATTTCGGAGTCAATGTGGCTATACAAATAAATTGAGGTACATAACTGAATACATTTTTCCCATATATCTGTTGGACATTATGTTGTGCCAGTTTTGGGTGCCATTGAGAGGACGGTGTGATTTTTGTTAGACTTCCAGATGCATCTACACCAAGCCAACACTGGCAGGTTCATACTGAAGCCATGGTTGGGTGTGTTTTGGATCAACTCTGGTTATATAATGTCCTTCTGTCAATGCTGTCTCAAATCTGATGGATAATTTGTCCATCAGGACAACAAGGTCCACCTTCTTACACCATTATTGATGCTCTTCACAGCTCAGTAATAACTTCCCATAACATTCTGAAGACTGTTAAAATGTCTGCTGTTTATAAAATGAAGCAATGTTAAAATTAATGCAGAGTCTCAACTGAGACTTTTATTGTTCAGGCAGTACAGTGGGAGTAAGAACTACAACAGGAAACACACAAACCTGGCTGAATAACAGTGTTTTAACAAACTTACCAATGACAATCACATAGCCAGTCCAAAGCGCAGTATTTTCTTTAGCTGTTGTGTTTAATCTGATCCACAGCTCTTTAGTAACGTCTCAGCTTCTCACACAAAAATCCAAGGACACAGCAGTAATCATAAACACGTTCCCTCTACTTCCGGCGCTGAGTGATGACGCTCCCGGTGACCGTTTACTGTAAAAGCGACTCATGACCACTAGATGGCGGTAGTGTTACTGAAATGAAGCAGGTGGATATACTGTAATGATTGAGGCTGTTTTTTTTTGTTTGTTTGTTTGTTTGTTTGTTTTTTAAACATTTTTCATTCATTCTATTTTGTTCAATCAAACAAAATACTTTATGATAAAGAAGTAAATGTATAATAACAGGCAGTGGAGCATGTTTTGATATTTGATCTGGGTGGCATATTCTAGTAGAAATTCTGAGTAGCATATTTTGATAGGCTAAAATTCCCATCAAATAATGCTCCATGTACATAATCAATAAAATTGATGAATCAATCCCCAAGCTTCTTGGTCTGTGAATGCACGAAACCATTAAGTAGCAAAACATTGACAGTTAGCATGGATGAATCTCTAGCTGGGTGTAGATTTGAACATCTGGGGTTAGAGCCCAGCAGTGGCGACCTGGTGGTGGTGGTGGTGGGACTCAAACCCCCCCAAACCTCTGAGCAGCAACCCAGAGCCTCGGCTGTGCCCCCACTGTTATGGAATGGATTAATAATAATATATATATATACATATACATATTTTTTAAAAATGACATACTGTATATATATTACATGTACAATGAACACATTTTCACTCACTTTTTTTATTACAGACAGAAAGTTGTGAAGACCTGGAGAAGTAAAGCATATTATGCCTGCTCAAAGATACTGTAGATGAAAGTATGTTCTTCCTCGTTTAATAAAGTTCTCCAGTCTATCAGATTTTTTTTCTTCTAAAAACAACTATGTGCTTCAAGAATAGTGCTGCTCTATAATTATTTTAGTGAAATAGTGCTGTCCATAATTATTTTAGTGGAAGGTTGGAATGTCTTTTTAATACATTGGGTGTAAAATAATTAGGTGGATGTGAGCTACAGTGTTATAATTGATTATGCAGTGCGGTCGGAGATAATCAGGACTGACGTGAGCTCTAACACAGTGTGACAGATCTGCTTGTGTCACGCTGCATGAAGCTGGAGAGACTGAAGTCAAGCTGATATTAATGCTTGTCAGTTCTACTGTCAATGACTCACTCAAACATGATTAAAATAACACACAAACACGTTTCATATATATATATAAAACAGGGACGAAAGTCCAGTGGCCTCTCCGCAGGCATCTGATCAGTGGAACACTATTACTATACTTGTTTTATTTACTTTAATTACATGCAAAACATTAACAGAGATTAAATCCGTCTATAGATGTTTTGGAAAAACAATTGATAGTTTGTCAACAAAAGAAAATGTGGAAAACACTTTTATTGTAGAGGTGTAGATGTGTTTCTAATGTTGATTTTTGAACAGGTGACTTGTTTTCATTCTGACCTTCTTTCATTCTGCTTATGATTTATATTCAATAAATCACATTTGGCATTTATTTAGTGTGTATCTAGATAGATAGATGGATGGATGGATGGATGGATGGATGGATGGATACTTTATGTCGTCCCAAAGAGAATTCCAACTGCATTACATTATGTCGCATTACAACTAAACTGAATTACTGCTCATAATTCCCGAATTTAGCTTATGGACTGGGTATAAACCAATACATTCAAATCAACATGGCTGCTCAGAAAAAGTCAACAAAGCAGCACTTCTTACCCAGGGGGTAAAGTAATTTGGATTTTTGGCTAATACCACCCCAACTTTCATCACTTCATTTTGTTCACTTCATAATACCTTCATGGAGTAGAAAGAAATTAGGAACACTTTGTCTTTTTATATAGCAAAAGATTTGTTTAATGGTTAAAGTGTAACCTTATGCAAGAATTGATGAAACATAAAAAAAAATCCTCATAACACGTTGTATTTCAATTGAACGCCCCAGAACAATAAATCAAACGCACCCTTTCATAGGCGCTGTGTTCAGGACGCATATACACGGTTGTGTCCTGTTAACAGAGAATCGATGTTCCTCACCGGTATGAGCTGCTGTCTGTGTTTTTGGAATAGAAAAGAATTTCATGAACCATCACAACTTATTCGATTCGGAACAACTTAAAAGCAGTTAATAAGCTTTTAGTTAAGATGACACAACGCTGCCAGATGTGTTCTCTTGCTTATATGGGGTTTGGCAGGCAGCTACTGTCCGGTTCTTCCAGTACTGCACACCGTCACTGAGTACCGGACTGTAACGACATACTTTTATCCATGATCTTACCTTTAAAGGAGTGATACTGTATGAATAAGAATGCTTAAGATCAATCAACATTTTCTTGATTAAGTCTATAACACTGACTGTTCAGATCACTGTATTGAACATGCAAAGTTTACAGTCACATGTGTGTTTTCTCCTCACTTTGCTGCTTAAAGACACAGCGTTCGAAAGCGATGCAATTCCCAGTTATAAAGGCAGCTTTTATTTTATTACATCATGTTTTTATTTATTTATTTATTTTTTTTGTCTTTTTCTCCAACCCAGAATCCACCTTTAAGCTTCCACGTCATGGGAACTTACAGCGACAGATCGCAGTTACTGCATACACATAATCAGATCCGTGTGCTCCCATGCTTTTTCAGGGCTACGTCAGGAAAGGCATTGATGCTCTACAGTCTCAGCACTGAAGTAATGTGCAGTATTCAGACTATGCTCACACAATGGCCTTTATATGGATGCAAAAGAATCTCACACAAACAAAAATGCTTTCTTGAAAGGGAAGTAAGAATCCTGCATAAATTAGAGCTAATCTCTGTTCAATTATGTAAATGTATGCGAAAGGATATCAGGAAGGAGCACTTGTGTGCTGTGGCTAAAACACAGGCAGAGGAGATGGTTTAATTTGCCTGACGTGGCTTGATAAAGCAAATTGAGCCAGTGGATTTAGAGCTTATCCCGAGGCACCATACAAACACCGGGGCCAGTTTGGTGTAGCCGACACTCCAACCATCCAAACTCGGAGGAAACCGATGGAGAACATGTGAAACACAGACAATAAGATAGAATCTGGGACTCTGGAGCTGTGAGGTTTAAAGGCAACCTGTTGAACCACCAGCTTTCCATGGGGGAAATCACTGTATCATTAATTAAAGGCTAGTCGATATAGTCAACAGTATACGCATTGTGCTATCTGTTGGGTAACAAGCGTCTAATTAAGCAAAATATTTAATCTGGCAAGTGAAGCCAAGGGCAGCTCAATGGAGCGAAAGAAAATAGAGGAGACTTGGAATCAGTTGCAAAACCTTTGTAGGTAGCAGAAAGGCATGTTTTGGTGTTTGTGACATGGAGGGTGTGATTCTTTTTTTAGCTGTTATTTCCATACATTGTCATTTAATATCTTATAAACTTATATATATAAGCTTATATCTTATTTTACCATTCCATTACTCCTCCAGGGTCCGGGTTCGATTCCCGCCTCGGAGTCTGTGTGTGTGGAATTTGCATGTTCATCACATGCTAGGATGGGTTTCCTCCAGTTTTCATCCTTAGACATGCAGATTAGGCTAACCGTCTTCCCAAATTGACTATAGTGTGTGAATGAGTGAGCATGAATGATGAGCAGAGGTCCTACCAGGATCGTAAAATGGGAATAAATACAATGGAAACCATCACTGGCCTCCACCGGCCCAGGTTGGACTACAGATGTTCCCAGAGGCGTTGATGGTGTTATGATACTCATAGCTGCATAAAGTCAGTAAAGATTTTTCATTACCGTTGTAATTGTACACTAGGTAGTGATCAACATCTGATTAATAAAAGTTAAGTCCAGTAGAAGTACAGATATTAGTTGGAGGATGTAGTGGAGTAAAAGTAAAAATTATTCTCTAGTAAAACTACTCAGTTAAAATACAGAAATATGAACACTGTACTTACCGTAACTACAGTAATGATGCAAATGTACTTAGTGGTTTTCCAGCTCTGATAATATGAGAGAAAAATAAAGAAATAACAGGTGTAACAGGTTTTGTTAAACACAACAGCACATACATACAGTGATGTGTTAGAGCCAAACAACACATTCTTTGGCTGGCAAATAAATAATGACATTAAACATTACAGTAATGATAATATAATTGAGGTTTAAGTGAACTAGTGCTTCTGTACTACAGTGCCGTGACACTACAATATCGATGCTTCTCATTTCTTTAGTCGAGCCACGTCATTGCTTTTCTTCCACACTTTTATCTCCTCTGTCTGATGAAGCAAGAAAAGCAATCGAGGGAGAAATGAGCAGTAAAGGAACTGAGAACGATCGCCTTTGCCAATGAGCCATTCTTGGTCACTGAAATGCCGTTGACTTACTGACGTGTTCCAGCGGTATTAACTTTATAACAGATCTGCCTGTTCACAACTGATTACACCCTGAATGAACTTACAGTAAGATTAAGATTGTGTTTATTAAGTAGATTTCGATTGCACTATCATAAGTCATAATAAAAATGTACAGCGCCATCTGTTGAATTTTGAGAAGAATGATTTTTTCAAGGTCAATTTTTTTTTTATGACATAGGGTGTTTTCTATTTAAAATTCTAATTAGCACATATTAGCCAATTGCAATGAAACTAAGCCTATATGTTACCTCAAGCTCGGCCAAATATACCCGTGAAAACCCAATAAAAATTACTTCAATAGTTTGTACGTGATGCATGCACAAACAAACAGACATAAAAAAAAATCAAAAACATATTGATGTGTTCTACGACTCATCTTACATCCCCCCAAATAATTTTTTCGCAAATATCTTCAATGTACAGACACGCCAACTTTACAGTTTTGTTATATGTACAGATTCAAATTTTTATATGAAATTTTCGTAATATATACGAAACGTTTATATACAAACATTTTCGTAAGTTTTCCAGAACATTTTCTATCAATATAATAGTTAAGTTAAAACACTGACAGAACATTTACAAAAATTTCCTTACAGAAGAATGTTATTCAAAATATTTGAAGTAATGTATTTAGAAAATCGAAACAATTTAACTCTCTTTTAGTTAAAATGTACAGTATATGATGACCAGCTGGCTTAGTCCATCCCCAGGTGTTCGAATCTCACCCCTGCTCTGTGGGCATGGAGACTGTGATTGATGGGTTTCCTCCAGGCTGCCGGTGACCCTACAGGATAAGAAGTATAAAGAATTAATGAAAGGATAAATACGTGGACAGGATACACTAGAGATGTTGTTATGTACTGTACAATACTTTCTTACAATTACCGTAACACATTTATCCTAGAATTAAATATATATATATATATATATTTTTTTAACACAAGAATAGATTGTTTTTATGTATATAATCTTTATGCAGCTCACAGTACTGTACTGTATATCCCAGCATGAGCTCAGGATCCACATGACTCTGACCAGCATGAAGATAATAGACCAAGCAATACAAACCTCCCTTGTATAATTCACAATAACCAGAATAAATAGCTAATAGTCAGCTGATATAGAAAAACATTCACCTCATTGTGCACACAGAGACAGCAGACAATCATGAGCTCATAATATGGAGTATATGTTAGCAATGCAACCACATAAAGTGACATCATTTATCTGTACAAGAGAACAACAGACTTGCGTACAACAGGTTTGTTGGTATTACCATTGAAATGAGTTCTACTATCAGTGAACACTGGCCTTAAGCACAGGGTTCTGACATGATGCCCTATGAGTGATGCCCACATTGTCTCATTGATGGCCATGTTGGATGAAGATCAGCTTGGTTTGCACTGGAACTTTTAATACACTGGAAAGTGGTCCATTTTAAGATACACCCAAATGCATCAATATGTGTATTTTGAATTATTTCCAGTGATATAAAATGCAGCAATTTACTCAAAGAAATTACAATGAGGCGATCTGTGGTGGGCCAGAATAAAAAAAGAGGTCTGTAGGGTGATTCCAGGGTTATGGATGTGACCTTTAGACTCTTATTGGCAGAGGCGCCATGAGAGATTCTGGAACCCATGAAAGCCTAATATATTTGGCGCCAAACCTTGACCGTGCCAACATTTTTCAACTGTCACTCAGGGGCCCTTGGAGTCATCCATACTCACCCCTCTACTCCCTCCCAAAGCATATTGGTAAATAAAAAAAAAAAAATCATGGACAAGATAAGTATCAGGGAATTAATCTGCGTAACAGTTTATTTAATCTCGTCGCCAATAATAATAATAATCATATTAATAATAACAATAAATACAGTATTTTTCATACACTGGAACATTTGAAAATATCCAGCATTTTATTAATCTGACGGAAGTGACATTAAACAGACAGACGTTATGAGAGCAGAGGTCATTCACAATCTCTGAGTGTTAAAAACAGCTGCGGAAAGCAGTCCATCTGCACCATGAATAAATGATATTCATATGAATAAACACATAAAGTGTAGATACTGTATAAAAATGTCATTTTTGGAATAAATGATTTAGGATAAACTGGTGTTATGCATGTGATATGTTCTCGTTATGGATGTGACGTGTCTGAATCAGTCCTCTACAAACTGCAGTATATAAAGGACATCCATCAATTGAATTAAACATAAACCTTTTGGAATATGATGATGATGATGATGAAATATCATATAACTATGAAATTATTAAATCAGTCTTTTGCTTCGCCTTTCTTTTTCTTTTCTTTTTTTAGTTTCCATGATTTTTGTGCCTTTTTTATGCTTTCTGATACTCAGAATTTATCTTTACAGTTTAATTCACAAATAAACATTTAATCAGTATAAGCAGCTGCAGGTTCCCACATTGTTTGGGAAGAACACCATGACTTACAGTTTCCCTACGTTTCCCCCAGGGTAAAGTTGACCTTTCCAAGGAATTACAATGTCATTTCATTACGACATGCAACAGAACAACAAATTTGACATTAACAAAAAAGGGAGTTTTCAAGTTCTATCTAATGGTTAGTTAAATAATAATAATGATATAAATGGTATTTAGTATTTTAACAGTAATTAAGTTACTACACATAAGACGCGACTGACTACACGCATAGGCGGAGGGATTAATAGGGATTGGGGAGGGCATATCATCTACAGTACAAATTGTGTTATACTTTATATGTTTATCAAGTCTGTATTATGTACAAAACCATTCATACTTAAAAAGATAAGTAAATAACATTACAGAAGAATATTTGCATGTCTGTAAAGAAAGCAACATATTACATGACAGACCAGACCTAATTCATAAATAATAATAATAATAATAATAATAATTATTATTATTATTATTATTATTATTATTATTATTATTATTATTATTAATACAAAAAATAACTCTATAACGGGCATTAAAGCATCATAAAATAAACGAAGTCAATATTTAGTGTAAAAAACTCTGCTTGAAAATGAGTAGTGTTCCATGCAGACTTGTTCAGTTTTATAAGTAAGTTTTTTATTATAAGTTTTTGTTTGTTTCTGTCTGAAAACTGGTCTGTCATGTAATGTGTTGATTTCTTTTCAGGCATGCAAAGATCCTTCTTTAATATTATTTATTTATTCATTTTTAAGGCATGTTTGGAAAAAGTGAATGGTTTTATACATAATAATGCAGACATGATAAACATACAGTATATAACAACATACGTTCTACAGCTAATATGGTGCCTAAGACTTTTACACAGTACTGCATGTAGCCAAAAGCGGAGGAGAATAAACCATGGAGGTGGTGGACTGTCCTCAGAAACGCACAAAATTTCCACTTATTCCGCTTTAGAATATCAGGTAACTTCCAGGTTCCGGCATCGGATCCCAAACTGTGTTAAATGGAAAGCTAGTTCGCTATGAATGGTGTACAACCCCTTGTTGTTTAAGATGACATAACACAATCAGATGTGTTTTCTTGCAGAAGTTTTGAATGTGAGTTTTGGCAGGCAGCTGCTCTCCTCTCTTTCTACTACTGGAGACCGTACTGATGTTTTATCATCCATGCTGCAACCGACAGTAACATCTGTAATGCACAGTGATACATATAGTTAAATTTCCCAGTGCTGTTACGGTCTGTTATCACCACTCATGAAATGCTCTTGTTCAAACTGATTACTTGGTTGGAACTAACTGACTTTAAGATTCAAGATTTAAAGAATTTTATTGCTCCCAGATGGCTTATTCTTGGTTACAGTCATTTTCTAGGAGGAAATAAAAAGAGTAATAAATTAGACAAGAAATAAAATAAAAATCAGTAAAACAGTAAATTCCTTAGTAAATGTCTAGCACACTAAACATAATTCAGCATATAAGTCGTATGGCCCAAGAGCATTGGTAAATATTACGGAAATTGTCCAGGTATGTAATAATATTGTATTATTGTCATTACTGACAGTGACTCTCTCTATAATGTACAGATTACAGAGGAGAGTGTATAATTTTATGGGCATTGGGAGAAAAGATCTCTTGTGGCGCTCTGTGGAACACTTGGTGGTGATCAGTCTCTGGCTTAATTCGCTCTTCTAGTCGGATAAAACACTGTATGAATTTGAGAAGGATTGTTCAGGATGGATCGTATTTTGGACAGAATCCTCCTCTCCGCTACTGCATCCACAGAGTCGAGCTCCATTCCTAGCATCGATCCGGCCCTTTTAACTACCTTGTCCAGTCTATTTCTGCCTCTGACACTTTAATGTTACAGCCCCAACTGCATAAACAATGACAACTGCCACAACGGTTTCATAAAACATCCGTAGAATGGTGTCGCACACGTTAAAGGACCTAAGCCTTCTCAGGAAATACCGCAGACTCTGTCCTTTCTTGTAGGTTTCCGTTGTGCTACAGTATGTGACCAGTCGAGTTTGTTGTCCAGATGAAATCCCATGTCCACTATCTCCCCCTGGATAGATATAGGAGTCACAGGAGTTGTATAATATAACAGGGGGTTGCATAATAAGTCTGAAAAGATTGTAGAACAATAAGATGTAATAATTAAAATAATATAATTTCATTCCATACGCCATGTTTCATTCATGCTATACCATGTGTCATACCTACACACCATATCCTTACCCTATTATACCTCTTTATATTGCACATTTTGTATAATTTATTCTGTATAATTTATACATACTTTTATACATTTGTAATACATATAAGGTCTTATGGAAAAGTTTAGGCACCCCTTGATAAATAACAGATTTTGGTAATTTTTTAATTGGAAAAATCAGTCTCTCTTGGAAATAGACTAAATGCACAATATTTTCAGCAAACATTGGTGCATAGTTACTTTTTATGTCATATATTGAACAAAGATAAAAAATAAAAACATTATTGTGGCACTGTGCAAAAGTTTGGGCACCCTACATAATCAGTATTTAGTAACACCTCCTTTGGCAGATATCACAGCTTGCAAACACTTTTTATAGCCAGCTAAAAGTCTTTCACTTCTTGTACTTTTTTGGGGGGATTTTCTCCCATTCTTCTTTGCAAAAGGCTTCTAGCTCTGTAATATTCTTTGGGCGTCTTGCATGCACAGCTTTTTTTAAGATCTACACACAAATTTTCAATGATGTTTAAATCAGGGGACTGTGATGGCCGTTCCGAAACCTTCAGCCTGCGTCTCTTGAGGTTTTCCATAGTGGATCTCGAGGTATGTTTAGGATCATTGTCCTGTTGTAAAAGCCGTCCACTTTTCAGCATCAGCTTTTTTACAGATGGTGTGATGTTTGCTTCCAGAATTTGATGGTATTTAGTGGAATCCATTCTTAATGCCACAATAATGTTTAGTTTTTTTTTTTATTTATAACATAAGAAGTAACTATGCATGAGTGTTTGCTGAAAATATTGTGCATTTTTTAACATTTCCAAGAGAGACTGTGTTAACATCTTTTCAATTAAAAAAATCACCAAAATCTGTTATTTATCAAGGGGTGTCTAAACTTTTGCATAAGACGGTATATATATATAAAATCTGTAGATTTGTAGATTTAAAATTTAACATTATTTTCTTAGTGTAATTTTTTTTTCTTATTGCGGATTTTTTTTAAATATATATTTATTCTAATTTTTTAGATTTTTAAATCATGAACAGTTATAAAACAATTTCACTGCGGATTATACTGCGCATGGTTGTGCACGTGACCAATACAATTAGAACATGGATATGTTGGAAAGTGCAGTTTGTGTTCTTGGGTCTTAGCCACGCCCACTTCAAACCCACAACGCGTAGCGACGCATTTATTTATTTATTTATTTATTTCAGAAGTAGCAGCGTGAAGCGCGGGGGAGGATCTGGCGCGTTTCTGAGCCGTATGGCGCACCATATCGGGGCCAGTGCGTCTTGTCCGCGGTGTGGTGAGGAATACTGAGTGAGAGAGAGTGAGAGAGAGAGAGAGAGAGAGTGAGAGTGTGAGAGCATCGACATGGACCTCCTGTAGCATCCTCACATGCAGCTCGCCGTCTCTGCGCTCAGGCTCGTCACGTCAAACCCCAACCGCGCCACAATGTCTCGGATAAACAGCGGCTTTTACCTTTTGATCTTCCAGCTGTGCATCATGGGATCAGTAGGTAAGAAGCTCCGCATCTGGAACGGGGGGGGGGGGGGGTGATACTGGTCTCAGTTAGAGACGCACTTACCCTTAGTTACAATGCAGAATTAGAACTTAAAAAAAAAAATATATATATATATATATATATATATATATATATATATATATATATATATAGTTATTATTATTGTTAATATTGTTATTATTGTGGTTATTGCAACATCAAAAGCAACTCGTGCGTTACATCACTGCACTGCATTCTCACAGGTCTGTTGTTTTATTGTTGAGGTTGTTTTGGTTCTCTGTCTTAGAATTAAAAAAAAATTACTAACATAATGAAATACGTCATAGTTTATAATTTTCAGTTTTTTTTTTTTTTTCATTTCAATCGGATGAGTTTCTGGATCAAAGTTGTTCTCTTAGCCGAAAAAATGTATTCACTCTTCAGGAAAAGAAAAACTTATTTTAATATTAAATGTATTGCTATGCGTTATATATATATATATAGTATGACAACATTGTTAATATTATATTAATATAATATACATCATGCTAATTTTCTTTTCTTGAAGTGTGTATACCTTTTTCTGGCTGACTCTATATCTATCTATCTATCTATCTATCTATATGGTAAGCAATGTCGCTTTGCACCTCCATGGTCCGGGTTTGATTCCCACCGCGGGTCTGTGCATGTGAAGTTTGCATGTTCTGTCTGTGCTTGATTGGTTTCCTCTGGCTTTTCTGGTTTCCTACCACAATCCAAAAACATGCTTTAGAATTTTCTAATCCAGGGTGTTCTCACCCTTGTGCCCTAAATCTGCTGTAATAGGCTCCAGGCCCCCACGACACAGGATAAAGTGATGAGTATGAGTAAATGAGATTCACAGCTTCCATGCATTCAGGCACCTAATACATTGATTTGCCAGTTCTGGTTGATGTTCAGGAGCTTCTTGTCTTTAGTGGGGTAAAAGATGTTCCCCGGGTCAGCTTGAGGGTCAGACTTTTTGTTTGTTTGTTTGTTTGTTTTGAAAACATTTATTATGTACAACTCCATCCAATATATCTCAATACTGTATATTTATTCATTTAGAAATGAGAAATATCACTTCCGTTTCCAGCTCTGGTTTGTTTCCCCAGATCATACAGTTTCTTCACTCTGATCTCACATACAAATGAAACTCTTTGAATTTAGTATAAACTCTTTCCTGATAAACAGCCTCTCTCTCTCTTGCCCAGTGTTGCAGATTGCACAGTCAGGAAAAAAAAAAAGCTTTAATCCCCACCGTCTCTGGTTTGCGTCTCTAACAGAGTGTTTGTCCGTCCCTTCAGGAAGCGGAGGTTTCCAGACTAAATACAGTATTAATGAATGTTACAATTAAAAGAGTCCAGACGCGTATATATAATTCAGTGTTGCTGCTTTTGCGCGTGAGCCGACGATGTACGTGTGTGTCGTAGCGTAGTGTACAGCTGGCCGACTGACAACTGAGCTGCCAGCTGTCCGGTGACTTACGGCTTTCCCAGACATTCCCACTTTAATGTCACAGGCAGCGTTTCATTCCAAATATACTGTAAAGTGTGGGAATCCAGAACCGGCCTCAAAGCGTAAAACGGTTAAATTGCCTGGGTTTGGACGGATTTGGCCAGAGTGTGCAGGACATCAGCGCGACTAATCAGGATAGAGTCGTCCATGCATTAAACTGTAAGTGAAATATTATTCGATCTACACACAATACCGAGTTTCTGGCTGGAGGTGGGATATCATGGTGTCTGTGCCATCTGCTGGAATGAGGTGAACCGCCGTCTCCCATCTGCCCTTCTGCGCCGCAAGTCTCCAACTTTAATCTAAACCAAAACCAAACAAAAAATAAGCAGTTAAAGTCAGATCAGTAAGAATCCTCCGTTATACAGATACAGTACAACAGTTTCCTTTTTCGACTTAGTCCTGATTTGCTTCTGCTTGTGAATGATGGCAGCTGTGCGCTCAGTTTGTGTCTGTGACCTGGCACAAGCTACACCACTTAACCCACTGTGTGTTTATTCAGCGAACCATAGCAGGACCATGAGCGCTCGCGGGCTGGAATATGGCCTCGGAGCATCTGTCTCATTCACCACATCTCATGTCACGTTGAGATTGAAATAAATAAAAACAAAGATATCACATAAAACGTCCAGTAATTCCTTTTATCGGATGACACCGCCGCACTCAATCAGGTTAACCACTCAGCCATGACGTATAAACGTTACATCAGTGCATATGACCTACAGTGTGAATACAAGTGTGTGGAATCTCTCAGTCATTCCGAAAGCTTCAGCACGGAGGATAAAGAGTGATAAAGCATGCTACTGTACATTTCTCGTTCTACAGTACATTATCTCCAGTACATCAGCCTTGTATTTCTCTCAAGCATGCGGCTCAGGCTGTTCCATACGCCTTCAATATTTCATGGCAGAATCTCATGAAGAGCCGAGCGGAGCTTTATGTGCTTCAGCCTAATGCAGTTTTCTAGCCTCTGTGTCTTTGCCCTGAATAATTTTTGGCAGCATGAACTGAACATTCACTGCTAGAAATAGACGACACAAGGAAAGCGTTCGGTCATATTTAGCCGGAACATTTTAAGCATGCACAAAATGACATTATTATTATTTTTATTATTATTATTATTATTATTATTATTATTATTATTATTATTAATATCGTACATCCTGATCTTATTAATAGATCCACGTCACCTCGACAGGATCATACATTCAGCCTCAGTGGTTATTGATTTACAGCTCGGCCATGGAAGAAGATGCAGCCTGGAGCGATCGTATTGCACGTATCACTGTATAGTGAGCCTCAAGTCTCTCAGACCCTTTAATAAACTGGAACTTTCTTCCTTTTTATATGAATTTAAAGCGTCCCATCGCCACCTCAGCAGCACCACATGCTCCATGTCCATTACGTGATTCCTGACGGCGCAGCGTTCACCATGGCGATGGAGCATTCATGATACACACGCTCGATGAAACCTTACATCGTGCACTATGTCTGTTGCCATGGCAGCATCAACCGGTGTTATGAAACACGCTCTTGAATTTTTGATTGAGCCGTACGCTCCGCACTGAGCCGTGTCTCTGTAAGACCTCACGCGTACCCGAGATTAACCTTTTTCTTGCATTTCAAAAGGAAACGCTGCCAGAATTCAACTTTTCTTCTGGAAAGCCTCGTGCACACGGCATCATGTTGCTGCTTTTAAAGTCAAGCGAGATAAGGGTTTTTTTTTTCCCCCCCCTGCCTGAGGAATACAATCTGCTCGAGTGGGAGCGCTCAGATTGAAGGAGCTGGAGAAAAGGAAATGGGTATTAAATTCAGTTAAAAAAAAAAAAAGAAGAAGTTTTATTTTTACCCGTCTGTAGAAGAGGCCGTTACTGTATTACAGAAGCCAGTTCTCGTGCGCTTTAATTGTGTGAGGAGCGTTTAAGCTCGTCCTGTGGGTCTGAACAGATGAAGCGTTGATTAGCTTGACACAACCACATTATTGTGCTTGACATAATTACTTCCAGTGTTATTCTATAATGTAAATGATACCACGAGGGATGTTCGAGTCAAACCGGGACTTTTGAGTATTTACAATAACAGAACACACTTATAAGAACAAATCTCCCTTTATTTCTCTATTATGTAATCCTTTGAACTATGACTTATGCATACAGTAATGTTGCTTCTTCATGTATACTGTACATGTAGCACTTACTGTAGTTTTTAAATTCATGTAATACTTTTCCAAATCTTAGCTCAGGTCATGTTTCCTAGAGAGCACTTTAAGATCTGCCTTAGCTGTCACCATCACCTCACTCACTAACCATGCAAATCCGTAAGGTTTATTTACAAGGGGCGTTCAAATCAAACCGGGACTGTTGATTGTGTAGAATAACAACACAGTTCTGAGAGTTAAAATCTCCCCTTATTACACTAATGCACTCATCCTAGTATTTCAAGGTAGAAAGTTTTCCCACGACTCTCAGAGTCACGATCATACAGCCTGCTTCACGTCTGACACGCCCGCCTCCCAGCAAGCGAGATCAGATGTGTCTGATGTTACATTCACAGCATTTGGCAGACACCCTTATCCAGAGAAACTTGCACTTTTACCTCATGACACATCTGAGCAGTTGACGGTTAAGGGCCTTGGTCAAGCGCTCAACAGGGGCACCATGGTGGTGGTGGTGGGGTTTGAACCTAGGCCCTTCTGATCAGTAGGCCTTAACCACTGAGCTACACTTTGCTCCGATCAGTTGTTCTACTCACGCTAACGACAGCAGTGATCTCCGCGCCAACCCGGCTGGGATTGTCACGTACGACCTTCTTATGAATTAATAAAAAATGTAAGTTTTCTATAAATGCCAATCAATTTTATACCACCATTCAGCAAAACAGTCATCAAAAGTCCCGGTTTGACTTGAACGCCCCTTATATGGCTCTTTATTATAGTAACTGCATCAAAAAATCACGATAATTGAACCATGATGATTATAATCCTGATCTTTGCTCATTCTTTACAACTGCAATGGAAACGCTTAGAGAGGAAAGAAGAACGCACAACGCTGTGGTTTTAAAGGTCTGCTTGACTACAGGAAGTTGTCCTGTACCTACGGAACACTTGACTCATGGCTGCTTGTCCTCGGGGACTTTGTCAAGTGAGTTAATGTCAGGAAGGATCCCGACCCTGTCTGTAACGAAACACAAAGCATCCTGGTCTGTTGGATCTGTTTAGATCACAGCGTTTTCTTCTTCTTCTTCTTCTTCTTCTTTTTTTAATTCACGAACACTGAAATGATTGTTTATGTAAAATAAATTTCATGAATCTATGGCTTAAAAGGAAGAAGTGTCCTGGGTGTTGAACAATATATCTATTACTAAGTGTCGAACACAACAGGAGGAATGAAAGGGAATTACAAAGGGGGCCGAGCCTGTGGCCATGGCGATGGATGTGGCGGTGCAGGAAGTTGCAGTGGCAGGACGCCATGGCCGGTCCTGCGTGTTGTCTAGGAGTTTCCTTTGGCATGTCCTGCATGCTGATTAGAGACCCGCTCCCTGTCGGATACGCCGTGATGAAAAGCGCTGTGTATCATCGGCACCGGTGGAGCTGGAAGCGCCGGCGTGCGCTTCTCACCGGTTCCACATGCTGACATTTAAGACGGCAGAGTGATGTTTCAGCTGTGTCAGTTCCTTAAGTGGCGGTGAAAGTAGAACAGAAGTTGGTAAATGCCAGGAGATGCTCTTTAATCAAGCGGAAGAAAATCCGGCAGCTTTTTTTATTTTAATGGCATGATTTTATTCATGCACTTTTTTTTTATATGGTCCATCATATAATGTAACAACCCTAAAAAAAGGGACATGCTCCTGGGACAGCGCGAAGCGGGCGTGATTTATAGACTCTAAGCCGCTTGAGCAGACTGAATGCCATGGTAGGAGCTGTGATGCTGTTTCCAGAGATCCTAAAGCTCACAGCTGTTGCTCGGCGTTCTCACTTTTAGCAACTGGTTCTACGTTCTCATGCTTATTGGATATCACTTGACCTCACGTCTCTCATGCTAACAGCTGGTCTGATGTACATACGTACTCATGCATGCAATAATGAAATCACTCACGCTGCTCCATAGTGCGCTCACACACACACACACACACACACACACACACACTGATTCTTAAGCGCATACCTAGGACTGTATTTCGGTTCATATGATGTGTAGCCTCGTATCTCTTTCAAGTCCTAAAGTCATACTGCCTGGATGTTAACCCTGACCTCCAAACATAACTGAAGTCTAACACACCTACAGTACAGTAAATCGTCCTTGTCAGGGGTTTATTCAGAGAAGAAGAAGAAGAAGAAGAGCAGCATGTGGTTCCTCTATTGCACTGAAAGTCAAGAATATAATGTAAAAGAAATCGCAGAAATTTTATTTTCAAAGATATCGTTCCAAAATGTAATACTTAAAATATTTGATCAGACTTCATCAGACTTTGATCAGACATCAGTTTGTTACTAAACGGTTTTTCATACAATCAAGTAACAAGTTGCATTTACTCCATTATATATATATTTTTTATCGCACCATATTTTTTAGTTTTACTTGAGTTGATTTGTGAAGAAGAAACGCTACTCTTACTTCAGCTGCACTCGACTCGTTACTTTTCTACTCATTTATTCGACACATTGGATATTCTTTGCGTTTGCCAGAGAAATGCAGCCGGTGGATGTACTGTACCATGTGACTGTGTTTCACCAATCAGACGTAGCAACATTAATCACATGACTCCGTTTGACCAATCAGCCGCAATAACAATAACTGCATAGAGTCACATGACCACACAGAATGGGGGGAGGGGTTTGTCTTCAGCAGTAGTGGACAGTGAAGCAAACGTGTCACGGTTAGCTTAGCTGTTTTATTTATTTATGTTTCAATCTTAACATATATAATTATAAAATGAACTAGAGGCTAAAATATTTATAATTTTCTTACATTTGTTCTGCTGGACACAGTTTATAGTAAAGTCAGACTATTGTACCCATGTTCTAATGTTATTTTATTTTCTGCTGAGTCATTCAGGGTGACTGAATATACAGTATATCATACACAGGAAATAGTTCAAACATACATATATTACCTACAGCAGGGATTTATTTCAAAAGCTTTGTATTGTTAAAGAAAAAGGGAGATTAGGAAATTTATGTTTCTTATTCCTTAATTTGCTATTTTGTAAAGAATTTTTTTTACTCATTTATTTTATTACATTTATGTCATTCATTTATGAAAATGTCAGAATTTGTACATTCCATCATTTTTTTCTGACTGCTTACAATCTTTCTAAAAAAAAAAAAAAAAATCAGACTTTATGATGAAACAGTTACTCAGTACTTGAATAGTCTTTTCGCTGAATACTTTTTACTTCTACGTAAGTAATATTATTTTGAAGTACAGCTACTCTTACTTGAGTACATGTTTTGGCTACTCTACACACCTCTGGTGGTTATCACTGTCGCCTTGCATGTCCAAGGTTATGGGTTCGATTCCCATCTCGGGGTCGGTGTGCATGTTCTCCCCGGGCTTGGTTGGTTTCCTCCCACAGTCCAAAGACATGCAGATTAGACTAATTGGTGTTCCCATATTGGCCATAGTGTGTGAAAGTGTGTGTGAATGTTGACTGGAGGTCCTACGACGGTCGTAAAAATGGGAACAAATACATTAACATTGAGGCTCCTTTAGCCTGGAGAAACACGAAATATTTAGACAAACAAAGTTTGCTCAAAACATCTGCTTACATAAATTCTACATTACTGTGAATAAGTCATGACCCCCTCATTTCTTCATGTTTTGCTTATTTTTCCAAAGTGCCAGACGTTCTTGTATTTTCAGTGTAGTCTTGAGGAGTAGTTCTCCAGTCTTCCTTTATTTGTCTGTCATTTCCAGTTGTAGATGAATGTGTTTGTTTGTTAAACTACACAGTGATCTACAGTATGAATCATTCAAGCATAAAAATATCTAACTTAGGGCCTGAACCAGTGAGAAACAGGAGCAGATGATGAGAGATGATCAGGCCGGTGATTAATACAGCACACGGCTGATGCTGAAACCTGAGCGGTCGGAACAGACGAGAGGGGAAACGAGGTCGCTGGAAACGGTTCTAGTTTGTATCTTTAGATACTTGGCAGCCTGTCACAGTAAAACATTTGGTCTTAGTTATGTAATTTAATCTACTGTATATCTTTAGATTGAATTCAATATGAAAAAAATGAGGCATGGCTCAAGACTTATCAAGTACTGGAAATCCGTGCAATTATAAAGCTTTATATTTAGAAGTGCACTGAGAAAAGACATTAACCAGAACAATGTTCCTCTACACCGCTGATTATAAATAATCCAAAAGACTTTTGAATTAGCGCTGTCCATGGTGGAGCTGTTCAGTTGTTCCACCTGCCCTTGTGTGACAGGTGTTTCCCAGCACACACACGCACACGCACACACACACACACACACACACACA
>JAAGKR010009439.1:12697-26686 GCA_011419295.1 Clarias macrocephalus | reverse complement strand
AGTGTGTGTGAGTGTGTGTGTGAGTGTGTGTGTGAGTGTGTGTGTGAGTGTGTGTGTGAGTGTGTGTGTGTGTGTGAGTGTGTGTGTGAGTGTGTGTGTGAGTGTGTGTGTGAGTGTGTGTGTGTGTGTGTGAGTGTGTGTGTGTGTGTGTGTGTGTGTGAGTGTGTGTGTGAGTGTGTGTGTGAGTGTGTGTGTGAGTGTGTGGTCACTACTCTTTATCATCAGTACCTGATGATTCCCAAGTCACTATTTAGTTGCTATTCTGTTTTTTTTTTTCATGATGTTTTGTGGGCGTGGCCAACTTGAGAAGCGCGCGCACACTTTACTGCCCCATAGAGCCGATTGGCGTTTACCAACACAATCATGTATGAAGGACATCAGGGACACGTTTGTACACAGTACATTATTTTTCCAGGAGCGAGAGATGGAGATCCGGCGTCAGGCTCTGGAGGAGGAGCGCAGGAGGAGGGAGGACCTGGAGAAACGCCTGCAGGAGGAAACGAGTCGACGGCAGAAGCTCATCGAGAGGGAGGTGAAGTTACGGGAGAAACAGCGAGCTCAGGTGAGAGAGAGAGAGAGAGAGAGAGAGAGAGAGAGTTTTGAATTCGACACTTTGTACATCATTTGTATGGAATCAGTTCAGGGGTCACAAAATCAGGTTCATCACTTTGGACCAATCACAGCTGAGATGTAAATGAACAGACATTACAGACGCTGTGGTGATCAGCATTTTAACCTGTTAAGTTAACACGACTATGAACTGACCTGTGGTTGTCATGGTAACATAACAGGATTAACTGAGATTAGGACGAGGATGTTTCTCAAATGTGTCAGTCACAAATTCATGCACGTTACACAGAGTAGATCCTGGTGTAGAAGATTTTCAGAGATATTCTGCCTATAACGCGAGCGGCGATCAGCCTCTCCGCGCCTTCTCCTGTGACCTTTGACCCCCGTTCACAGGCTCGCCCGCTGACCCGCTACCTGCCCGTGAGGAAGGACGACTTCGACCTGCGCTGCCACATCGAGTCGGCCGGGCACAACATCGAGACGTGCTACCACATCTCCATCACGGAGAAGACGTGCCGCGGGTTCCTCATCAAGATGGGAGGAAAGATCAAGACGTGGAAGAAGCGCTGGTTCGTCTTCGACCGCAACCGCAGGACGCTGTCTTACTACGCAGGTCAGAAAAACGCTCGGACGTGTTCTTATTATTATTTGTTGTTGTTGTTGTTGTTTTACGGAGCTTGGAATCCAGTGCGTTTGGTTCCATTACCGCCAGCTGCAGCTCTCCTTCTCCCTCGTCTCCTCAGAGCCGGTTTTCCAGACCAGATTCCCTTAAACGTCTAACGCGTCCTTCCCTGAAACTAAACCTTCAAAACATAGTACTTGCTCTAAACTAAGCATCGTACATCGTATATGTCTGTTCCTTATGATTGTTACCGTTTATAACTCGATGTCTTATTGTTGCCATGGTAACAGATAAGCACGAGGCAAAGCTGAAAGGCGTGGTCTACTTCCAGGCCATAGAGGAAGTCTACTACGATCATTTAAAGAACGCACACAAGGTAAGAAATTCTTTTTTATTTTTACTCATTTTCTTCTCAATAGATTTTTTAAATACATCGAAACAGTCACTATGACCTCGTTATGAACTCGTAGCTCGTTATGCTTAAGTCAATTTGAAGTGATAAATCAGTACACAGCGTACGGTAGTATGGACACTATGTCTCGTTGTAGTGAAAGCTTGAGCGCCACTCATAGGACAAATTCATGATTTTTTTTTGCATCACTTTATGAGATTTTTATGATCTTAAGTCATTTGAATGTTTTTAGACATTTCTTTTCTGCACTACCCTCAGAGACCACACGGTGTCAGTGTTGTCTCATTTCTCTTTCTTTTCTCCCCAGAGTCCGAATCCGTCCTTAACGTTCAGCGTAAAGACTCACGATCGCGTCTACTACATGGTGGCTCCGTCTCCCGAGGCCATGCGCATCTGGATGGACGTCATCGTCACAGGAGCAGAGGGATACACGCAGTTCATGATTTAGTGTGTGTGTGTGTGTGTGTGTGTGTGTGTGTGTGTGTGTGTGTGCGCCGAAAGACTTCATCACCACTCTGGTCGTTTTCTCGTTCATGAGATCATGTGACCAGCATCGTCTTTGCGTTACATCCTAGTGTGAACCGTGTGCAGTGTTTTGTTTGTGTTTGTTTGTGTTTATCTAAAGAAGTGCCTTTGGATTCAGATGCTGGTGGAACCGACCTTCCTGTCCTGTGGTCACGTGTCACCCGAGATGAAGGACTCTGATTGGTTGTGACATCACACGACTGAACTTTAAACCATTTTTTCCAACGTATTTTATGAGGAATTGATTACATTTGTGTGTGTGTGTGTGTGTGTGTGTGTGTGTGTGTGTGTGTGTGTGTGAGAGACATGATCCTCAGGGATGCACAGGTCAACAGCAACATTAAAGGTGCAGTCTGTAATTTTCTTATAACTTGTAATAGTTTCAAAAATACATTAGAAATATTGTTTGTAATTTGTCTAAGGCTATTTTATATTCAGCATTGGAAATAAGCTCCGCCCATGAGTCAGAGCAGACATTCTTAGCCCCTCCCCTTTCCCTTAAAACTTTTCCAACAGATAATGTGTGTATACTGTATTTAAAGGATCAGTTGTTGTTGTTTTTGTTAGGAAATTAATAACATTTCCTAAAGTTTTCACTGTGGTTCACTTTTCAGACAGCAGGAGGCGCTAAAACATCCCAGACTGCACCTTTAACTCTTTTTTTTTCCTTTTTAAGTACCAAAGAATTTACATGGAATTACATACTATCGTGTGTGTGTGTGTGTGTGTGTGTGTGTGTGTGTGTGTGTGTGTGTGTGTGTGTACAGATACACAAATTATGTGTATGTCAGAACTGAGATGATGGCTCTAGTTTTGTAATCTTCACATTAACAAAAGGTGCTAAAATATATAGTTTTTGATGTTATGTCGCCCAGACGTTCTAGAAATCCAGCAGTAATTAATATTTTGGAAAGTCCGACCCATTTTATCGTGTCAGTGTCGCAGTATGTGTTCAGGATCTGCCATCAAACCACGTTTTAACTCTACCTATACATAAATATATATATATATATTTTTATAGTCAGGAGAATTAGTTCTGTATCCCAGTTGCTTTAGTCCAGTCTATATTCATTTCTCTGTGTATGTTTTATGTATTTGAAAGTGAATATTTTCTAAAATATAAACATTTTCAGGCTGATTTAAGGCGCTCCCGGTTCAGCTTTCACCTGCCCCCCACTGCCGCAAAAACAAAATACACAATGGATTCTGATTATCTAGAGAAAAATAATAAAAATATAGTAATGCAGAAAAAATGTAATCAAAGCCATTTTTTTTTATTCAGAAAACAAAACTCTTCATTTGTGGACAAACAGTAAGTGTGTCCATGTGATGCTACTAACAACCAGCAGGGGGCAATAAGAGTCTGAGACACTCTGATGATGGGTGAAATAATAATGATGATGATAATAATAATAAAAATAATAATAAGCCTCTGAATGCGTTTCTCTGCTGTATATTTTGAAAAACGCATTAAAATTTCTTTGATTTTTTTTTCATTGTTATTTATGCTGTTACTCTGCATGCACCTGTATTATATATTTTGCATCTGAAACAATAAAACCAGGACACAAAGACAAGCCCACAGACACCTGTGTGATTATTTCTGTCTTTAGCCGTCGTTATAAATAAAACGCACAGATAGAGGATTAAACAGGACCAGACCTAACACCGCTCGACATTTTTCTTTGGGCGCATCTGATGTCAGGACTCTCGTCAAACCCGGGAAACAAAACATTGCTTCACTAAAGAAGGAACTCATCTCTGCGTCATTGAAAATCTTCAGTCTGATACATTAACAGTAACAAAATATATATATATTTTTTAATAAAAAACAAAAAAAACCAGTATAGGCCTCTTCCAAATGGTTGAGTTGTGGCTTCATGGTAAAAGTTGCTATAAAAAGTCACATAAAATGCTCGTGTTTTTTTTTTGTTTGTTTGTTTGTTTTTTGTGGTGCAAAAGCGCACATGTTTTGGGGCATTAGGTCTACGTTATTACTTATTAAAATTAAGAAGATCTACTGTTTTTAAGACAAAGTAACGACTAGTGGGTTTATTTAGCATAGCAGTGGTAGAGACGAGCCAATCAGGTTATGTTCTGCACATTTTTTTATAAAAGATATTGTCATGTATATTGACTCCAAATGTGCTCTACCAGAAAGTTTGGTAGAATGTCAAAGGGTTTAAAAAACATTTCGTTTTAATATTCAGCGTATACACACGTGCAGTGCAGTTGTTAAATACACCATCAAAATACATTTTCCTTCTCAGGTGTTTAAATATGGAAAATAAAATAAATGAAATGAAACGCGATTATTATTTGCTAAGCATTTGCTCTAATTTATGCTCTTGAACACATTGTGGTGATCTACTGTAGGGTTTTGGTTCACACACTTTTCTACAGATCTATTATTATCAGTAACAAACACAGGCTTTAAAACCTATTAAATTATTTACACAAATGTTTATAAACAGTTAAACAACCATGGAAGGACTTCATATTGTTCATAAATGCTGAATAAAACACACACGCGGCGACAGGACAGTAATCAGCCACATCCAGACACATCAGTGTTTTATTCTTATTATACCACATCGCATTTCCAACAATGACAATATTTTGGATTTTTTGGATTTTTTTTAATCTGTAAAAGAATGTCACAATTTATCCACAAAAAGTGGATAAAAAAAAAAGAGCTCAGCTTTACCTGAGACAAAGTCCTGACACTGGAGACTCCTTACATAAGTACGGAGCTAAATAAATCCTGTTCTTCATCCAGCTCATTTTTCATTTCTTCTGAAAAGCACTCAGACGAGGGGAGGCGAGGGGAGGCGGGGCGGGGCGGGGCGGGGCAGGGCGTGGTCAAGGCTGACTCTGACCTCTCGCAGAAGCTCCTCATGTCCCTGAGGGAACACATATGGGGATCTTGTCATTTATATTGCTCCCGATCCCCAGGGGAGCCCTGGCCTCCAGTTAGAGCAGCACATTGATGTGAAGATGGACGGCGGGATGGGAGGAGTTTCTGCTCCGCGAAGCGTGAATATTTCATCAGGATTTCTTTAGTTAATGGGACATTATGACACGTTTTAGAGGGTCGGTGCTATAATTTAGTGGCTGTCATGTTAAAAGGGGAATGATTTAAGAGAACCAGGAAAGAGCTACTGTGTGTGTGTGTGTGTGTGTGTGTGTGTGTGTGTGTAGGGTTGCTGGTTATTACACCTTCTCTCTACTTGTGAAATTATACTTATTAATAGAAATATATGTTCCTGCACAATAAAAAACAATCTGAGCAGGAAATGAAATTTATAAATCATATAAATATTTAATCTGTTGTTTGTTGTTGTTGTTGTTGTTTAAACATGGAAAATGATTAATAAATTAAAAGTGATAATACTTATAAGTCTCCAGTGCCACTGCTGAGGTCACATTAACTACATTATATTTATTATATTATATTTAATAATAAGCGTACACACTTATTTCATAAAATAAAGACTTTTATGTTATACAAAATTACAATTACAATATTTTTTTTAATTACAATATTTAATCAGGTTTCAAAAGGAATCTGAATGTTTATATTAGTGACGGAGCACAAAGTGTATTACACACAGTACACACAGTTACAGGTGGCATTTCTGTCAGGGGTTCTGGGTCGGATTCTGTAAGAAAAACAAAATATGAGACTATACTTGTTATTTATACTGAAAAAAAAATACAATCAGACATTTTTCCTTCCCTGCCAGGATTTTCTACCAGTAGCAGCGATTTATAGTCACATCAGTCTGAGCTGCTTTCTCAACATCACATCCTTATAGTTTTAAATGGTTGCAGCACTTTAGTGCAGGAGTTAAATATAGTGCAGCTTTATCAGAGATGCCGTTTCCTGCCGTACTGGTAGCACTTTGTGACATGTTGTTTTAACGTTATCAGAATGTAATCACTTTAATTAACACTGGTAGCGCTTTCTGACACGTGGATTAAATGTTATTGGCAGTCCAGTAGTCGGGCATGAAGATGAATTAAGATGTTCAGTAAAACTAAAATAAAAATAATAAAACAACTTTCAATACTAAGCAGAAACCCACAAGTCGCTGAGAGTAGTAGCACAGATTTATGGGCGGGGTCAGGTCAGTTGAGTTCAGCCGAGTTAATTGTTTGTTGAATTGTTTATAATATATACATTATCTCTATTGTACATTGTTTATAACAGCTGAAGTGTGTTAAGTGTCCTGCACTTTCACTCTATTGCTTGCTGTCTCTTCACCTTTTCTCTCCAGGCATCACCTGGTATATACTTGTTACATTAAAACTTAATCTTAAAAACGACAGACTTGAATAAAAAAAGTTATTAAATATGAAATAATTATCATTAAACATAAATAAATCAAATGACCAGTTAAATACCTCCGGGCAGCGGTAAAGCTGTAACTTTCCAACAAGTTTTCCAAAACTAGAGGTGTTTACACTTCTTTGCTCGTGTGCATGTGAGTGTGTACTTTCAACACACACACACACACACACACACACACACACACACACTTGTACATGTCCTTGTACCCACCACTTAGTATAAATGATTTATGGGACACAGCGCACGAGATGGATGTGGATGATTTATTAATGAAGATGCAACAAACATTTTTTGTTTCACATTTTAGTGAAGTACAGGAAGTGACATCACGTGACGCCGTTGTGTTTGCGCAGTGTAACTGTGAGGGGGAAAAGCACAGGCTCAGAGTGGAGCAGAGAATGCAAATAAAGATCAGGAAGCTTTTTGTACCGTGTGTGTGTGTGTGTGTGTGTGTGTGTGTGTGTGTGTGAAAGAGAGAGCGGGAGATAGATGTTCTGAGATTGTAGCAAGAAAAAGAGGATGAAATGTTGTAAAAATGCACATTTTGCTCCACGCTTCACACTTTGCACCAAACCACACGTCCGCTTCACTTCCTCGAACCCCTCCTCCACTTCTGATTGGCTGACCTACTGAGGTTGCCATGGAGATTTATGTAGTGGGACAAGCCTGTGAAAGACGGGTGCATGTTTTCAATGCCCCCCTGGTAAGCCCCACCCCCCCCCCCCCCCCCCCCCCCCCCCCCACATTACAGGATCTACACGCATCTCGTGTTCCTCTCCTCCAAACCCACGGAGACAGAAAGTGACAGAAATTCCTTTTATGCCAGTAATCCTTCCCTAATTATCGTTACGCAGCGAGAGAACTAGTTCAGGTTTTCCTCCGAGACGAGTGAGAAAGTGTCGCTTTCTAAATCTAAGACCGGGTGGAGATTGATGATGATTAATTTAAGCTCTTGTTAATGAAAAATAGGACACGGTGTCACTCGAGTGATGTACTAAGCCTTATTCGGACCGGGTTAGTTTACCGTCTTGAGTTGTGTGATGTAATTATTCCTGGAGTATCTCTGAGATTGTCGCCTCTTACAACAGGTGCTTCATTTTTCAAAGGTCCAGAACTGTGACGATCATGTGTACAGGTACATCTTAAAGACATGCCCTGATGTGTGACGTTTACGTTTTTTCTTTTTATTTAATAAACGATACATGCAAAACATGCAAGATGACAATTTTGATAATATAATATATTGATGATTTATTAGAATCCTAGAGCCTGGAGTCAGGACTTGCATAGTTCAACACTGTCACCTTGTACCCCCAGGTTCCAGGGTCGATTCCCGCCTTTGGTCTGTGTGCATGGAGTGTGTATGTTCTCCCCGTGCTTGGTGGGTTTCCTCCGGGTACTCCGGTTTCCTCCCACAGTCCAAAGACATGCAGATTAGGATAATTGGCGTTGCCAGATTGCTCGTAGTGTGTGTGTGTGTGTGTGTGTGTGTGTGTGTACCCTGCCTCATGCCCTAAATCTCCTAGGATAGGCTCCAGGCCCCCTTCCACCCTGTACACAGGATAAAGCAGTATAGACAATAAGTGAGTGAGTTTCTTGAGCAGATTAGCTTCATTTATTTTTCATAACATGTGAATCAAAAACACATTCATGTAACAGTTTCAGTGATTTTTTTTAAAGATCGTCAGCAGTGATGGTAATGATCATTTTGCTTCTGTAATCGAGGTTATGTAAGCTTATTCCTCCCAACTTTTTCCGACAAATCCCGCCCTCTACGTTATGATTGGGTAGAAGAATTTCTCCTCATCAGTGATTGGTTACATCGTCGCTAAGCAGGAAATAAGAGCCAATCCTAGATGTGAAACATTATGTGTTTTTAGCACAGTTTAGCTAAAATTGTACAACTCATAAGTAATAATTAAGTCTAAAACAAATGTCTGTATCTTTTTATTCATGTATTTTAATAAGACTGTTGTTAATGATGATGATTATAATGCTAGCGTTAAACACTTAGCATGTATTTGAGATTTTGCACTAAAAGGACCATATTTTTATTCTGTGTATTTTTCTTCCATGTTCCTTTAGGGATTTGCTATTTAGTGAGCAGACTCAAAATTTTATCCTGCCCAAATGTCTGAGAACACACACACACACACACACACACACACACACACTACAGAATACAGTGTTTTTTATACTAACAGCACAGTGAGACGCTGGTCCCCTGACTGCTCATTTCTGGCCTCTGTACTGATCTGCTCCAGCAGGAGCTCATTAACTGGGCCTCCCCGAGAGCCGGGCGCTGAGCGGGAGCGACTCGGGCCCTGAGGAACCCGTCTGGTGCTCAGGTGGGGTCCGAGGCTAATGAGGAGCCGAGCAACAGCTTCTTACCCCACCTCTGTGTCAGCTCGTCTCAGCTGTCAGGATTAATCGCACCGCTTTAGTGTCCATATGGGTCTCACACACACACACACACACACACACACACACACACACACACACACACAGTGATGCACTGGATAAACAGAATTAATGTTGATTTATTTTATTCATGTATTCATCTCCTGATTAGAAACAATATTAATAATAATAATAATAATAATTTAATGAGAATTAAATGTATTTTTCCTCTGACAGTCTGTCCTGAAGTTTTTTCCTGCTACACCATGGAAAAATCCCAACATTGTTTTTATTTTATAAAAGAACGACCCTTACTTTTTATCACGTTACTGAGAAACCACACAGAGGCGTAAACTCTCCTCCTCAAACTTTACCTCTGAATGCAGAACGCTGACACTGGAGACTCCCTACAGCGTCCGAAGTGTTAAATAAAATAAACGCAAAACGTTCACAACACGCACAACCGTAAAGCAGATTTTTTTTTTTTGAAAGATTTTTTTGTGCTCTGTCTGTTTCAGTCTAGAAAACTAGGGCACCTCACATTAGTCACACACACACACACTCACGCAAATAGAGCTTAATGAAAGACACAATTAATCTGGTTAACGCCCGGCGAGCTCGATATACAGCGACCCAATTAAAGATCAAGCACAGCTTTATACAACACTGATCTTACAAAGCATGAGAGCTACAGAAGCACACACACACACACACACACGCACACACACGCACACACACACACACACACACACACACACGCACACACACACTCTCACTGGTCTGGCAGGTTTTCATGGATGAATGTTGTGGTATTACATAAGCCCTTTACATAAAGCCGATAGACAAAGTATGAGTGTAGCGTTACAGTACCAAATCTACACACACACACACACACCAAAGGCACAAGGATCCAGACATGCAACGAGCACCGCCCTACATTTAAAACCCCTTTATCTCATCTGTATTCAGCACACACACACACACACACCACACACACACACACACACACACACACACACACACACACACCCTCTCTCTATTATTTCCTTGTTCAACACCACTGAAAACTGAATTAAAGTCACAACTAATAAATAAAACTATTAGATGTTTTTTAGTCGTGAGTCGTTTTTCCCACATCTTCAGGACAGAGGAGTTTTTTATGCTTCCTCACACGTTCTCAGCAACATGATCAGCTGTGATTAGTGGTTTAATCAACAGAGAGAATAAAGAGAGGCTGAAGAGGGAACAAGTGTTTATAGCTTTTACAAAGTTAAAGTTCCACATCATTATGTTTAACCATCCATCCATCCATCCATCCAGGAACCTCTGCAGTCCGTCTAGGGACCGTGCAGGCCAGTGGTGACCATTGTATTTCTTCCCATTTTTTACGACTACGGGTAGGACCAACATTCACACACTACGGGCAATTTGGGAACGCCAGTTAATCTAACCTGTACGTCTTTGGACTGTGAGAGGAAACCAGAGAACCCTGAGGAAACCCACCAAGCACGGGGAGAACATGCAAACTCAACTCAGGAACACAAATAACCGTGTGAATGAAGTGAGTCTGGAGTCATCGCCATATCGTTCTGTTTTTATTTATAAATTAGTGAAACAATAAGAAAAAGGGGGAAAAAAGTAAATAAAAAGAACTCAGGAAAGTTGTTACGACTAAAATCACCAGGACGCAGCAGTGATTGTAGAAAACACCAGTAGAAAAACATTCAGTGTTGGTGAAACTCTTATTGTGCTAATCTTTGTCTGGGCCCTAAGATGAGAGACTAGAATGTCCCTGAGGACGGGAAAAATGGTTGACCTTTGACCCCTCAGGCTTCTCTCTCTCTCTCTCTCTCCTTCATGAGCATGCAGAACGTTTGGATGTTCTCTTCATGATGCGTGCGCTATCCATCAACATCTCCAGTGATGTCATAAACTCAAAGTGATGTGGAAGCCATCGTTGCCATGGTGAATCTTTTTTTATTTAATTGTAATTTGTCCTGCAAGTGTTTTAGAATCCCAGAAAAATCAGCATCCACAGTGATTTTTTTTTCTCATACAAAAAGAGTACGAAATACATCAGGAAGAACTTAAAGTCTATAAAAAGGAAATTATTTCAATTGGTTAGAAAAAAGGAGCATCTCAAACAAAGATGGCGTTCCCTGATCCTGATTGAGGAGGTTTTTTTGTTTGTTTTGTTTTTTCGGGTATCTGAAGTGCTTTTTCTGGCTGTTTGCTCGTAATTCCCAGAGAGACGGTATTTGCAGCTGTGTTTCCACAAGGTTGTTGTTGTTGTTGTTGTTGTTTTTGATGAAGTAGAGCCAAATGCTCTCATTTCTTGCTGGTTCAGGAAGAAGAGGATTTCCAGTGGGATGGGTATAAATGAAAGATTTTTATATAAAACATTCTTAATTTCATCGCTTTTTTCACGTCAGGTAGTGAAAGTGAAATTGTGTGATAGTTTAACATACGTTTCTACATACGTGCTAATCCTGTTGCGTGTAAAATGTGGCGCGTTGCAATACATCAGTGCAGAAATAATTCAAGGTGCGACGTCCGCGCTGGACCGTGGGAATCGTTAGTCGTATCAAAATACAGTCATTTTGGCTTAAAACTTTAAAATCAGTTCTACTTCCTGGTTTGTGCTACCTTTTTGTTGCCTGAGGAGCGGACCGGTACCTTGGAGACAGGGATACGAGTACGAGTTGGCGTGGTCGTCTTTGAGGGAGAGTCGGAAGGGTTCTCCGAGGTCGGGCTGACTGGAGAAGACAGCGCCCCTTGGCTGGAAGAGTGAGACGGCGGCTTTTGCCTCACACTGATTGGTATCTTGGACTCTCGTGGAAGACTTGTGCTGCCCTTTATGGAACGGAAGGAAGAACAAGACGGTTTCTGAGAAGGTGGGGTCATCTTCAGGTCGCCCGTAGAAGGTGTAGGTGAAATCGTGTCATCGTCATCGGAGCCGACAGTCCCGGGACTGTCGAGGTCGTAGAGGTCATAGAGCGCGTCTCCTGAACAGCTGTCCCTCGGTAGGCCGTCACGCTGTAGGAAACCGCTTTCCTCATCCTCTGGACCGGGTGTCGGAGAGTCCCAGTAACCTTCATCACTGGGTGGGACATCCTGGAGATCTTTCACAATGGGTGGAGGAGAAGGGCGGTTCAGCTGCTGCTGCTGCTGCTGTTGTTGTTTACCTGCTCTGCAGTTTCCACTCACGGGAATCTTGCTAAGCCCCAGACTTTTCACCTGAGGAGGTCTTTTGTCCTGCCGAGTCGGCAGGTGAGGTAGAGCTGGGGAATCCTCCCCTTTTTGAGGGAGCATGTGCCAAAGTCCTTGCATATCTGCATCGTCTACACCTTCCGGACTAGCCATTTCCTCTCCACCACCCATGTAAGCCACTATCCCACTGCCTTGTGGAGTTTTAGTCGGTGGACAGACTCGATGACGGGACGGCGGGCACTGATACATGGACATTGACATTAGACCAGTCACTTGTGGAGGAAGGGGAGGTTTGGCTGGGGAACATCTCTCAGCGCTTACCTGAAGCCCTCCATTGCTGCTTCCTGTTCCACTGCTGGTGACGCTGCCTCCGTTCCCGGAGTCGTCCTCTTGGTCAGCGATGATGTCGCCGCAACCAGTCAATGAATCAAAGCTTTTGAGCGAAGTGACATCGTTGAACATGGAGGACAGGCGATCCTCAGACGGTGGGTCGACGGAGCTGTGATCCTGCGGAGGTGTCATGGAAGCGAGATGGGCTGGACTCTCAGGTGCGGCTCTGACAGGTTCCTGGGTTTGCACAGTGAGCAGAGGCGGAGCTGGAGACTCCTCAGCAACTGGTTGCACCAGAACAGACGAGCTCTTCGCACATTCCTCATTATTGTCCTGCAAACAGGGCTTCTTCCAGGTCACGACATCATCTTGTAATATTTCCACCGGGGGCTCCAGTCTCACGTTTTCTACATTCACGTTTCTGGAGCTGCAGGACAAGATCAGATCGACACCTTTCGCTTCTTTGACAATGTCCTGGATTTCGATGGAATGGTCACGAGACGGAGGTTTACGGCGCCAGCGTATGCTGCCGAACAACCCCTTCAGCCCACGTCCCCTTTGCCCCAGCGTAGCCGCCCTGTCGCTGATGCGAGAGCTATTGCGCCGAAGCAAGGAGAAGAAGCTGAAAGACTTGGTGATGGCATTACACACGGGAGCAGCAGACGCGCTGTTCAGATGATCGCTGCTGGCTGATTCTTCTTTCCCGTGGCCCTCCAACTCGGACAGCTCGTCTGTTGTCGTCAAGCCGTCGTGGGTTTTGCTTCTGATGAGCTCCTTGTCAGTTGCGTCCCCTTTGTTCCTGAAGGAGAAGATGCTCGGCATACCGCTGCCGGACCTGCGCTTGCCGAACAGTTTGAAGGCAGCTTTGTTGATCTTTCCAGATGGCTGGGGGTCGCATGGAGGCGGTTCACTGCAACTGACCTGGATTTCCATTACGGCTGCTCTACTATTCTCTCTAACTCCTTTTATTGTCCTTTACTCCGTCACTCCGACTCTCTCTTCCTCTCGCTCTTCCTCTCTCTCTCTCTCTCTCTCTCTCACTCTCTCTCTCTCTGTGGTTCTGCCTCCTGCTTTCGCCTGTTGGTGTTCTTTTCTCTCACTCTCGCTTTCTCTGGCAGCTGCTCATGACGGTCTCTATGGTAACTGGGAGGGCTAAGCCGCTTTCGTCAGCTTTGGAGGCAAGCCGTTCTCTTTTCCCTCCGCCTCCATCGCCCCCCCCCCCTCCTCCTCCCCCCCCTCCCTCACCCTGTCAGCAGCGTTGCAGATCCTTCTCCACATTATTCCTTTCCCTGTGCAATATATATCCATTTACAGTATATCCTTTCATCCTACAGCAGAGTGGATGCGCATCACTAAATATAGATGAAACACGAGACGCTTTGCCTTGTGGTCAGGCAAAAAAGAAAGAAAGAAAACAAAGAGCTTTTCTTTTTAGAAACCTACAGCTTCAGTGTAGTATACGGTAACATGGAGCTCATGGGATTTGAATAAAGCAAATAACTGGAGACAAACTACAGTAGGAAAGCTCATAGTACAGTAAAGAGTAAAGTATTTTGCTGTCTGGGC
>JAAGKR010009438.1:0-26688 GCA_011419295.1 Clarias macrocephalus | reverse complement strand
CTATTTATTATCAACAACAAAAAAACAACATTCTACAAATGCTATTTATTATCAACAACAACAACAACAAAAACATTCTACAAATGCTATTTATTATCAACAACAAAAAAACAACATTCTACAAATGCTATTTATTATCAACAACAACAACAACAAAAACATTCTACAAATGCTATTTATTATCAACAACAAAAAAACAACATTCTACAAATGCTATTTATTATCAACAACAACAACAACAACAAAAAACAACATTCTACAAATGCTATTTATTATCAACAACAAAAAACAACATTCTACAAATGCTATTTCTTATCAACAACAAAAACAACATTCTACAAATGCTATTTATTATCAACAACAACAACAACAACAATAACAAAAACATTCTACAAATGCTATTTATTATCAACAACAACAACAACAACAAAAACATTCTACAAATGCTATTTCTTATCAACAACAAAAAAACAACATTCTACAAATGCTATTTATTATCAACAACAACAACAAAAACAACAAAAAAAACATTCTACAAATGCTATTTATTATCAACAACAACAACATCAAAAAACATTCTACAAATGCTATTTATTATCAACAACAACAACAAAAACATTGTACAAATGCTATTTATTATCAACAACAACAACAACAACAAAAACATTCTACAAATGCTATTTATTATCAACAACAAAAAAACAACATTCTACAAATGCTATTTATTATCAACAACAACAACGATTAAAAAACATTCTACAACTGCTATTTATTATCAACAACAACAACAAAACCATTCTACAAATGCTATTTATTATCAACAACAACAACAACAACAACAATCTACAAATGCTATTTATTATCAACAGATTATAGTTTGTTTATTAGCAAGTTATTTTGTGCCGCCAACACATATCCTTATGGTACTGGAGCAACTAACTTACCGTGTCAGGGCCGAAGGTTTTAACGACTTACTGGTACCACTGTGTGTAGCCAAAAGGTGAGGAGAATAAACCACAGAAATGGTAATAATCCTATTAATCTCAAAAGTTTCTCTATTTCCACTTTTTCCACTTTAAAATATCAGCGGGTTAGAATATCATGTTCCACACACCAAGCAGTGCCGTTGATCAGGGTTTAGAGAGGGATTTGGGATTCAGCCTTGTGCCTGAAGTTAGTTAAGCTTTGTAGATCACCATAGTCATAAATAAAACAACACAGAGGTGATTAGGGATGACTTAGAAGCAGTTACTAAGGAAACTAAGTTTAATTTAAGATGACATAACATTATCAGATGTGTTTTCTTGCTGAAAGTGCTTCCATGACTGGTTTGGAATGAGGGTTTTGGCTTGTACAGTAGCCGCTCTCTTGGTAATCCTGCGGTCCATGCCAGCCTGCTTTCACCCATGCAGCGACTGACAGTTAGTGTAATTAATTTATGTTAGCAAATCTGTGACTTTTACCGTCTATAAGTGGCACTTGTGCAAAGCCTTTCATCCAATCAAATGATTTAGTCTAAGCGAACTCTTAAATAATCTGTTTTTGGATCTATTTATTGTTGTGCGTTTTGTTGACCTTATTTTTTTCCCGTGACAGAGAGAGATGACAGAGGTGTTTTATGTGTTCAAAGATTTATCAATCCATCATCTATCGTTCTATTCATCTTTGTTCAATTTTTATGCTCTTTTTTTTTTTTTTGACTGAAGCACAAAAGCATCAAGGCCTCAAGTGTGATAGTGTTTTTATACAGTAGCTCTGCAAGTGTCATTTATTTATTTGCTTATTTATTTATTGAGCTTTGTTCCTTTTATTTTAGATCATTTCATCTTCAACATTTGGCACAGGCTTCATGCCAGATGTCCTTCCTTTCGCAACAGCCCTATTTTCTGATTGGGACCAGCACAGCGTGCAGTGGCTGGGTGGCATGGGGCATAGGGTTAAGGGTCCTGCACAAAGACCCAACAGTGGTGTGGTGACCCGGTGGTGTCAAGGTTCAAACCCCTGACCATCTGATCAACATCCCATGGCATCAACCACCTGAGCCACCACTGCCCTACAAATGCCATTTATTGCCAACAGATTATGATACTATGTTTGTTTATTAAGTCAATGATTTGGCTCCACTAACACAAATTATTAGAACATGATGCAGAATGATGCATTTATTTAAACTTCAGAGTGCTGGTCTTTATTAGCGCTTATGGAATGTCTCAAGTCCAATTACATTACTTGGTCAGAACCAACTGTTGTACTGTATAATATTTGTTTAACCACCACATTATTCATACATCAGTCTGTGTCTGTGTTCCAACAACTTTGGGTAATCTAACAATGATAGACATGATTAAAGACACATTTGAGTATCAGCTAATATGCTTGTGGTTTTCTTACTTGATTAAAAATGAAAATTAATTAGCTATTTCCACAGTGTTGCACTTTGAAGTGCTCCTAACCAACATACAACATAACCAAAGTCTCTTTTTTTTTTCTCACTCATTCATTCTTTATAGTGCTTATCCATTACAGGGTTGCAGGAAGCCTGAAGCCTCTTCCAGGGGACTTCGGGTACAAGGCGGGGCTGCACCCTGGATGGGGTGCCAATCCATCACAGGGCACACAAGCACACACACTCACTCAGATACTCTAGGCAATTTTGAATATACTCTGTATACTGTATGTCTTTGGACTGTGGGAGCCATTTCCTTGTTACCGTAGTAAATGTGTGTGCATACTGTAACAATGTGCCACTGGACAACAGCAATTTACTAAAACATTACATTGGAAAGTGGCCAAATAACCGACTTAACTTCTGAGGGCAGACCCAGCGAGAATTGAACCCTCGCCCCTGGAGATGCAAGGCCACAGGGCTAACCAATAAACCTCTGCCGCTAAATGCTGCCTAGGCAGAAACTCATATACCACAAAAGTAAACAACAACAGTGAAAAGTATTAGACATGGAATTGAAATGGCTTTTACAATCTAAGGAAAAATGTGCAAGTCTTCGGCTTGTGCATTTCTTTATAACTAACAAAGCAAAGCACTCGTCTCTCTCCTATCAGTTGGTGAGCGTAATGCTTTCTCAGAGACATATAAAGCCAATGACTAACGCCTTGTCATACATGAACTCACTGATGCCTGTGATACAGTTAGCTAGTGTAACACCCTGGAACCTGGATCTGCCATGGTCAAGATTAAAAATTTCGGTTTCCGACTGAGAGGGCAACCAACTCTTCTATTACCTTAAAGGTTATTCCCCTTATTCGTCTTATCCAACAAGGTGTTTGGGTTATTATGAATACAGCTCGTCATGCTGAGAGCTACATGTCGCCCCTTTCCCATTTCGAGCAGTGGCCTGTCTCCTACTGTTTTTGATTCAAGCCAAAGAACACTTGATAATTAGCTAAACATTTAGAGCTAGTTTCATGGTCTCAGACTCTGTGTTGTTGTTTTGTCTATGTCTGGAGCTAAAAATAATGCTAATCTAAGGTCTTTTTTAAAGAATGCTTCAGAGGTTGATAGAACAGGAAAAGGACGGCTACCCTGAGTGCCAGATAAGCTTTTATCTGTTTTGCTACATGCGTTCAGTTCTCGCACTTTCACTGTTGTTTGAAAAGCAGCTACGTCACCATCTTTTCCTGAAATGGAGATGTGGTGATCATAAGGGCAAGAAAAGGAAAAGAAGTGGAGCCTTTGGTGAAAATTGGCAGTATTTGGTTCTGAATAGAGAAGGGGGACATTTTGACTGGGGAGTGTAGATGGATGGAGGGATAATACAGTACTGCATGTATTCTGGCACGTTTTATAGTCCCATCATCACATGTTCTACTTCATGCTGATTTGGTGTTACTCAGAGTGGAATGGGAAGCAAATAATTCATAAATTATGCCACTTAAACCGTATAACTGCTAGAACAATGGTGCAAGGCATTTCTTAAAGTCACGTCTTAAATCTGTTCCTGGTTTGTCAAAACGTTGAGGTGATGTTAAGTTGGCAGTATTACAGACGTTGGGACAATGGGGGTTGTAGTTTCTTTTTGAACGTTGGAATTGCTTTGACGGAAATGACGTCAGAACAATGATGAATACATGATGATGGGATAAGTTGAATGAATGCCACCTACCAAAATGATGCAAAAATGATTTAAAACCAATATTGATAACCTGAGCTGGACTCCAGTCCCTGCAGCAGGAGCACTGCATGATTACCACCGGTGTCATGTTCCTGGCTTCCAGTCTGGACTGTTATTTCAGTTCATTCCAGGACACCCCTGCTCAAATAAGTTCTCCCTCTTTCCCAGCCTGTGCACGCTCTTTACAAGCTGCACCTGTGCCTTGTTTTACTTAAACCTCTCTTAGTCACAGTCAAGGGCCAGATTGTTTGCTATTGTCCTGCTTAAGTTTGTGCTGATTTGGCTTTCTAACCATCTGGCTGCTGGCTGCTAAACTCAGAATGTATTCTCCTGGTTTGCTCTTTGCTGGTGATTCTGGTTCTGGTTTCTTGTGTTTGCTAGTAAGGAGAGTTTTAAACTGTTTACCTGGTCTCACGCCCTCGCCCAGGGGTTCCAAGCCTCAAGCGTCAAGCTTTCAATGCTTGACTAAAGTCTTGACCTACGGCACCACTGTTACCTCCGTTACCGGCACCTCATGCCCAGTTTATATAGAGATGTACATGTATGCACTGAACTATCATCTTGGCTTTTTCACAGGACATTAGATTTTGAATATCTGCTTGAACTCTTGCATAACAAATTAGCAATTAAAGGCAGCTCTTTCTACCCTTTCCCATCCTACTCTGATTAACCTCTCAGTTTCAGTGTGCTGATCTCAGCTGGTTCATGCATTGCTCCAGCGGGCATCGTCTGCCTCTAAGGAAAGATGTTTCCGTCTGCCTATTGTGCCGACTCGTTGTCCTTGTTTAATTTGCATCGTTCATGCATTCTTAGTGTTGCTTTTTTAATAATAAATTTAGAAAAGACTGGTCTAGTGTCCTTGCATGTGGGTCCCATGAAAACTAGACCACAAGGGAACGTGTTATTCATGTTAGTTAATTAATGTGTGTGCATGACAATGTGCATCGCAAAAAATATATATATATACCAGACAACAGCAATTTGCCAAAATATTATATTGGAAAGGAGCCAAAAGGGTACAAATAACCTGTGCTGTGTTTGTTCTGTAAAAGTGAACAGAGTGAAGCTGTTGTATCCGTCCCAATCGCCAATCAGAATTCTAAACCCAATTTGAACCTTAAGGGACCATGGCTGTGGTCAGACGTTGTGTGAATGAATGTTAATCAGCATAAATATTTGAAATAAAGGATTAAATCTGGTTGTTTTTATGGTCTATTTGCAATGTTGTCTTTGGGTCATTCATTCCATCTTCTCTCAAAATCTTTCAGCTGTTCCCATCAAGGGGTCACCACAGCAGACGATCTGATCCACATGCAACTTGGACAGGTTTTAGACTAGATTCTATTCCTGATGCATCCCATTTTTCTAAGCGGGATTGGGATCAGTACTGCATGCAGTGGCTGGGTGGCATGGGGTGTGGCAACGCACCAACAGTGAGGCTTGAACCCTGATCCCCAAATCCCCAAATCAACAGCCTAGAGCCTTGGCCAACTGAACCATCACTCCACCCAATATTATCTGAATGTTATTTCGTGAAATTAATTCTGACTTTCGAAAGTCATCCAGACAACGGATCCACTATACAGTATGTAACTACAGTAGGGTTCCTGCCGAGATGTCGATGTATTCTGTCACATTACAGTTTCCCTTCATTGGAACTAAGAGGCCCAAACCTGTTCCAGCATGACAATGCCACTGTATACAAAGTGATAGAAAGATTGAAGACAGTTGACCAAAGTTGGAGGAAAAGAATTTGAGTGTCCTACACAGAGCCTTGAGCTCAACTTCACTAAAGGCGTTTGTAAAAAAAAAAAAAAAAATGTTTTGTCAATGTTTGTACTGTAGATCCTTTTTGTTACTTGCATCAGCAAGTTTTGCAGCTCTCTAACATCATTTGGATGGAAGCCTATCTGCAAACTTAAGGGGAAAAGAAATCAATAAAAAAACCCTCTCAAGCATCATCTCATCTTTATGGAACAGTACAGTATTGATATTTAATTTTTTATTTTTTCTTTGCTAAGACTTTCTACATTAAATCCACCTCTCCGAGTTAAATGTTCTCCATGTAGCTGCTGCATTATTGATGTTCCCCTGAGCTGACTGAGGGAATCTGAAATGAGTCTCTCTCATAGATTTCAGGCCAAAAAACTGCTGACTTGCCCTCATGTGCCCTCCTACACCTCGGCTATGTCCACCAGGCACGGTTTATTTTAAGAGCCTGCACTTTGGGGAAAAAAACAAAGAAAATATTAGCAACCTTCAACAGGCCTGTGTTTAACTTCAGTGTCTCTCATTTATAAAGAAGTTGGATATTTCCTTTATATCTCTTTATAAGGAGTTTGTTCAGCTTTCACTGAAAATAGTAATGCCTGTACAGGTAATTTCAGATAATTTCAGGCAGTTTCCTGGAGTGTGCAATCCTGAAGAACCCAGGAGACTTAGGGCACAAGGCGGGGTACACCCTGGACAGGGTGCCAATCCATCGCAGGGCACAGACACACACACATACTCACTCACACACCAATTTTTGGGAACGCCAATTAACCTAACCTACATGTCTTTGGACTGTGGGAGGAAACCGGAGTACCCGGAGGAAACCCACCAAGCACGGGGAGAACATGCAAACTCCATGCACACAGAGACGAGAATCGAACCCGGGCCCTGGCGGTGCAAGGCGACAGTGCGAATCAGTACACCACCGTGCCGCCCAACATTATCCTATAAATAGTAAATGAGTTTTTCATCCCTTGGTGGGCCCTTACTGGTCTGGGGCCCCAAATAGTTGCCCATCTTGTATGTTGACAAGCAGCACCTCTGGTGCCAGTGTTGAATACTAACTGACCATATGAATGCTTACAAATACTGTAAGTGGTGCTGTAAGACTATTTATTTTCTAGCAAACTCAATTCTTGCCCCCCCCCAAAAAAAAAAAAAAGCTAAAGTATGTTCATAATTTAAATGTTTATATGGAATTGTGCAGTAAAAGACATCCACTTCACTGATCTTTTTCTACTTTACAACTTCTCCTGTATGTTATGTTATATATATATATATATATATATATATATATATATATATATATATATATATATATATAATTGCTGATTGTTGAGCATGTTAATTGCCCTATTCTATCAACATGAGCAAACATGAGCTGTGATTAGCAGCTGCATCAGTGATGGATGGAGAGCAGAAGAACATCATTCCCACACAGACCACAGGGTCAATTATACCCTCTTACACTCCCAACAAAACAGATGTTAAAATCAGTCGAGGCTGTTTTCTAGCCTTTGAAAAATGGGCAGTAAATGTCCCTTAGCCATGTGTGTTGGGGTGGCCTCACGCATTATTAATATAATCATTTTTCATGTCACTTCTGCAAGGTAGCAACTGGACAGTTTATAGTGTATGAAAACATTTTTAAAAGAAAAAGAGATAAAAAATCAGCAATAAATAAGAAAACAGGATGTAAAAGTTTTCATTTCCACATTATTAGATTTAACATCAAAACTTTCGCCCTTTTTTACATACCAGTAAAGAATCACCATTTTTGCCGCATCCCCACTAACATGAACATGAACTATATGATTGTGTAACGTTAGTTAAACTGAAAATACCATGCAGTGATACAGTAGATTTACCTTCACATGAATAAACTGAAAACAATCTCCATTTATGTTAACAGAAAACGAGATACGTACATTTTTAAGCAAGATAACTAAGATGATAGATTTCTATTGTGAACTGGGGAAAGGGCTTCCATATTGGTAGTTCATGTCAAAACACTTAGGCACTTGCAAAAGTCATTATAAATTCATACATTACTGTGCAAAAGCCTCGATCCTTCGACCCCCCCCCGCCCCGAATTCTTCATATTATTCATTCATACAGTTTATTCATCTTCTATACCACTTATCCTGTACAGGGTCGTGGGGGGTCTGGAGCCAATCACACGAGATGGCACAAGGTGAGCCAATCCAACACAGAGCACACACGCAGTACAGGTAATTTGGGAACACCAGTTCACCTAATCTGCATGTGTCTTTGAAATATGGGAGGAAACCAGCGGATCCTGGAGAAAACCGACCAAGCACGGGGAGAACATGCAAACTCCGTACGTACACACACACACACACACACCTGAAGCAGAAATCAAACCCTCGACCTTCCAACCATTCAGCATTCAGCATCACCAGTATACTAATCACCGGTCTGTTCATTTGTACTGTACCTGTTCCTCAATGGTTCATGCCTTAAGTTTGATGTTTTTTTTTTTTTTATGTTTAAATGACTCATAGCTCACTGTGTGGCTTAACAAACAAGAAGCATTCCTCTGAAACTGCTCAGGTACAGGGACTGAAATGAACATGAAAGCCTTCGAGAACTATTCCTCAAGACATTAAAACATACACTACATTACATTACAAATCCAAGAGACTCTTTGGAAGCAAAACATGAAGTAATGCGGGCTGTCTCAAGATTTCCGCACAGTACCGCATGTCGGTCGGCTGATCTGACGTTTCCATCAATAGGGGAAAGAAGTTTGCTTATGCCTTTGCCGTATTTAAAACCGATTTGTAGCAACAAATCGTGTGTAAATGTTGGCAGGTTTTCCGAGCCTCCTGCATTTAGGACATGTTTACTCTTCTTTGCCTGCTCTTAAAAAAAAAGCTGTCTCTCTCTAACAATGTTGTTCCTGTTGATTTTCTGCTCTACTGGGTTTAATTCCAGCACTGCAGCTACGCAGCCGGGTGTAGTATTGAGTTCCTACTGAGGTCTGTGATTAGCTGGATCAAGTGTGCTGCATTAGGATTTGGAATTAAATCCTGCCGTGAGCCTGTGTGTCGCTGCTCCAGTGAACATTTCTTTCTCACCAATCTTCTGCCTTTTGCAGAATATAATGCTGCTTTTATCTATTACGATCTTCCAGCATACACTATTTAAAAAATGATCGAATTTTTACATTTACTAGTGAACTATATCCAGGTTTTGATTTAATTAATTAATCCTGTCGATTTTGTAGACTTGAGGCTTTTACTGTACGTTAGCTCAGACAGGTTTATCCGGCGTTGAACCTTTTGGTGCGCATGTAGTTATCTGTTAAGTGAACGTTGCATGCTGAGCCGTCTCTTGTTTGCTCCTGGAGCGTCCTCACTGACAATTAAGTGTGATCAAACTAGGATAAAATTAGATCCAGTTGTAACTTTCAAAGGTGTTTAAAGTGATAAAAAGTCTTTTATTTTTTATTTTTTATTTATTTATTTTTTTTGTAGCGAAGGCTCCATCCACACGAAGCCAGCGCGTTCCCTATCCGATCATTTTTTTTCCCTCGTTCGACGTCGTCTCAAGAAATATCTGCGTACACACGAAACCACTGAAAACGGTGTAGTATATATGCCAGACCAGTATGGGGCGCTGTAATTCTGCCATAGAGATACACTATACACGGAGAAGAAGACTTTGAGCATGCGCATAACCTTGCGCGCTGTATATCGATTGTTGCTCATCACAGTTGCATAGAAGCAATAGATTTTGCTGTAATAAATCTAGTGGGCTTTTTAGTAGCGACACGAACACAATCATGTAGTCTGCCATTATTGTTGTTGCTGTTACGTGTGACGCAGCCGACACGTGATGTGATGACATCATCGTTTCACAAAATATACGGATTGGCTGTACACACGAAACCGCAAGGGTGTCGTTTTCAGATTTATCCACTTTGGGACCCGGTTTCAAAAATTAGCGGTTTCAGTCTCCTAAAACGCCGGATCCGTGTGGACGAAACGGCAATACGATAAAAAATTTATACGTATACAGCGAAACGCGTCTCCGTGTGGACAGGCCCTCAAACTGATAATGACATACCCTTGGTGTCCAATGCAATAACAATATCTGTATCCGTATCTGCTTTCAAATTTGTGTCTGTTCTCCCACTTTGTAGCTAGAACACAGGGAGGTGCAATATGATGTAATTCCGAGCTTCGACTTTGAGTCAGTGATGTGTGACCAAATGTTCCACTGTCGAAAGGCGGCAAGATACAGCCAGAAAAAAAAAAAACCCGCTTGTAAATTCATGCCAGGAAACAAGGCCGGGAATAGAAATCCCACGAGACATACTCTACCCTTCAGTAATGACAATTATGACAATAATGACGCCGAGGATGGTAAGGAAACTAGTAAACCTTGACACATGCAGAAAATGTATGTCTGAATTATCACTCTTTCAATCTCGTCACATCGTTGTTGTACTGCCAGTGTGTCGTTAAATCCGTGATTGATCTAATGCTGGCTTAAGAGAAACTTCATCCCGTCTCTCTCCAGGCTGAACTGCGTGAAAATCGATAGTGAAAACGGTTAGCATGGAAGGAGCAGTGCTTCATCACTTCACAAGCCACGCCACAATGTAAGCCTCCGCTGGCTTGGATATGGATATTTTCTCTTTCCAATAATCGGAGGTTTACTGTGTTATTCTTTACAATGCACTTATAGAACTGACTTCTGTAGTAGCACAGGATGGAACTGGAAATGATTTTGCTTTAGGGGCAATGGATTTCAGGAACAATCCAGGAATAACATTAGCAAATAAAAATGAATAAACAAAATTCAAGTCTGCCTCCGAGTGGCGCAGTGGTAAAAGCGCTCGCCCTATCATCTGGAGATCGCTAGTTCGATCGCTAGTTTGCTAGATGCTGGTTTGGGTGGTGCTGTAACCTCTCGCAGCTGGAGGTCTAGAGAGAGCTGATTGGCCGAGCTCTCTCAGAGGGGAGGGGTGAGAGGTACATAGTGCTCCCACATTAATCACGGCTCTACAGCCAGTCAGGGGCGTCTGTGAGCTCACGCAATGGAGGGAGCGGATAGCGCTGTCCTCCGAGTGTGTTACGCCGCCCCCAACGGTGCGCGAACGAGCAGTTCGGCTGATTATCACGTGTTTCCTCCGAACCACGTGATAATCTTCAGCCCTCCCGGCTGAGTGGTAGTAGTAGCCTTAATGTGGGAGCCCCCTAGTGACGGGGAGGAATTGGACACGACTAAATTAGGGAGCAAATCGAGGAAAAATCCAAAAAAAATAAAAAAATTCAAGTCTGCAAAACCATGAGAAAGGTATGTGTGGCAGACGCTCTTATCAAGTGATTTGAAGTTTCCATCACTATAATATATCCATATACCAGTTCACTAGGTTACTAACTAGAAGTACTTTTTTTTACTGGTAGTGACACTGCAAAAGTGCCTTGTAAAAAGTATTCATACCCCTTGAAGCTTTTCATTATAACCGTTAAAACCAATGCGTTTTATGTGATAGTCATACCATAGGCATGTTCTTTGGTCTTCATCATGCCATTTGTTCACTAATGTTCTCTGACAAACCTCTGAGGGCTTCACAGTACATCTGTATATATACTGAGATATTTGCTTATTAGGTGACTTCAGAAGGCAATTGGTTCCACTTATCATTTTGCTTCCACTTCACAATTATGTGCCACTTTGTGTTCCCAATAAAATACGTTTATGGTTGTAACATGGTTTTAATGTGACAAATGTGGAAAAGTTCGTGGGGTGTGAATACTTTTGCAAGGCACTATATATACACATAACCAGTCAAAAGTGGTTATTTCTTTATAATACAATGCTGAAGGCTTTGAAAAAAAAACTATAATGTCCTTTGAGATGTGTCGGCTACTTACGCTCTGTAAATCCTTCATAACGGCTCTAATCTGAGGTGCAGGTTGTTAATTGGTGATTTCGGAGGCTGGAAACTTTAAATGAACTTCTCCTCTGCAGCAGAGCTCAGTTTTGGTCTTGCTTTCATGAGAACTTCTTGAGAGCCAGTTTCATGAGATTTTGATGATTTTTGCAAATGCACTTGACAATCCTGTTCTTATGAGAACTGTTCCAGAACAGCTGAAATTCATGTCTCAAATCACAAACAAGGTGAAGAAGAACATGCTGTGGATCATATATACTATATTGAAACAACAATACAACAATAAACATAACGAAGCAAAGGCAGTGCGATCTGCGGCAATGTAGACTATGTAAGTTACCCAGAGGACTAGATGTGGATTACCCGGAGGACGTCCATCAAGCACGGGGAGAACATGCAAACTCCCCACACACAGAGTGAGGGCTCTTAGGATTTGGGTTGTGTATAAGTTGTTATTTGGTTTTGTAACGCAGCGCTGTAACACACTATAAATACTGTACATTCTCCACCAGCTTATTTTTTTTTTCACTCTCTTGAGAAACCTCCAACTCATTTGACCTGAAGTGTTTCCCATGTAGAAAGCTGAACGTTATCACGTTGTTGTCTCTCTCTCACTTAGGCGAGCACTGATGTCCTGGTCAATGCTTCATTATGTCTCACATTGACGACTGTGACTCTTATCATCATATCATTTCATATCATATCTTCATTAACCCAGCTCCACTGGCTCTCATGATCTTATCTTGCTCATTTGGAAGTTCTCGTATTGACATTTAAAGCTTTACATAACATTGCTCCATGTACCTGACATCTCACCACATGCCTCCCCCCCCAATCACTGTGATCTGCCTTCTATAGGTACCAGGCTTTAAGGGTGCTAGAGCATTCTTTAGGGTCTGGAACAAACTCCCTCTTAACATTCCACACTGTAACTCCATCACTGGCTCTGCCAAGCCTCATGTTTTTCAATTAGCACTTTAACTTTAGTCACTGTTTTATGTATAAGTTTATTTATTTATTTATTTATTTATTTATTTATTTTTCAACTTAAATGCGTTACTTATATGACTTCTATATACAAATTGTCAACTTTTACTGCTAGATTAATTTTTATTTCATACAATATTTAATCTTGTTGATTTTAAACTCTTCTATTTAGATTTTTATATGGTACTTAATTCATTATTAATTGCTTTTCTGATTATGTTCAATGTAAAGTGTCTCTGGGTGCTTGAAACCTGTTTATCAGTAAAATGCATTATTGTTGTTGTTGTTGTTTTGACCTTTTAAATGTACAAAATAATCCAAAACGTTCATCACTCAATTTTATTTAAATCTATTTACAAGGAATGTAAAGTTACTTAAGAAATGCTATTAGGTCTCAGAACAAGTGCATTAATATACACCGTGCAGCTTTTGTCGAAACACAACCGATGCATTGTGACCAATTCGATTTGAGAATTTAGCAGATTTGAGCTATAAAGCATTATACCCTCCCACAAGGCTTATGCAGACAGACGCCTATAATTGTCTGGCACGTCCTAGAGATCAGGGCCAGTTATGCGTAATTAAACTCCTGTCTGCACATGGCTGTGTAATCACCAGGCTTTGAACTTGCAATCTCTAGCTGGTATGGAGCTTAGACTCAACAGCATTAAGAAGTTGTTCCATCACATTTTATTTTAGCTAAATGAAAGAAAATGGAGAGTTACAAATTACAACAAAATGACAAAGCCATAGAGATATACAGTACACTGTTGCTCTGTTGCAGTTCATCTAGTTGCATTTAGGTAAATTGTTATAATATGACTTTTTTTTTTTTTTAAGCATTGATAAATTTGTGGTAGTTCTTCATAAGTTACATTTTATAAAATTGATGATGATGATGATGATGATGATGATGTCTTCTATGGCTTGGCGTCCAAGAGAGCAAAACTGGCTATGTTCTCTTGGTGGGAGGAGAATATCAAAGCGGCATTAGCCATCATCATCTGATATGCAGAAGAGGGAGGATGGCACTGTCTGTCCTGGTTGTTTAGCTTCACATGTTGTAAAGGAAGCCCAGTCAGGACCTTGGTAGCTGTCATATGATAGAAGAAACATGGCTGATGGAAACAAATTGGCTAAAAAAGTGTAAAATTGGGGAAAAGATACAGTAGGAGCGGTTGGAGCGAACAAAATCAAAACGAGACTCAGTGATAAAAGCTACTGGTAAATAAAGGTATTAAAATGATTGTCATTTACAGAAGACTCCAGTCACATTATGGTGATGAGACTCTTAGCCTCAGTAAAACACGCACAACGGTGATAATGGTGTAAAGATTTGAAAAGAAGGCCAGCCGAACCGGCTCGGAGCATCCTGCTTTCGTTCCCGAACAGAACACCTGATTCTTGAAAACGAATAAATAACTTATCGCCAATTTGTGGAAGAGACAATCATTCACCAACACCACTTCTACATTACAGTCCTGACATCACTGAAAGCCATTTCTAAATGTTTGGACCATTAAAAGAGTTCCTGGGACTTTTGCCTCGATAAAAAGCCGAACAGCTCTGAAAATCGACCCAGTCTTGCTTATATAGTAATCCTGTATGAAAAACGGGTCTCTAGTGTCTAGTGGTCTTAACCACACATATTGTAAAAAGGTGTAAAAAGTCTGCCATCATCTCATCCATGATCACTTCCTGGCCCCTGGAGATTGGCCATGCTTCTACTCTGCTCATGGAAAGGGACTGAGAGTCAGTCTAGTATTGTGTAAAAAAAATTTTTTTAAAGTTGGTTTCTGAATGAATGTGACCGGATCATGACCTTTGCCTTGAACTGAACAGGATACAACAGAACCAAACATGCTCCTTTATTATCAAATTAGGCCAGGGTATGATCTCTGAGGAAATGAGGAACAGGAAGGACTTTTGAGCAATAAAACAATTAGGAGTGTGCAGTGATCGCTGGTTCGAATTCGCCAGTGGCTCGAATTTCATGTTTACTATCACGATTCCTGTTTATTCTCTACATAAACAAATGATTTAACTAAACAGGAAAAACAAGAATTCCACCCTTCCTGGCTTCCCGAACATCAATTACACACACGCACACACACACACACACACACACACACACACACACACACACACACACACACACACACACCATTTTTTGTTTGTTTGTTTGTTTGTTTGTTTGTTTTTTTTATACATATAATTATTATTATTATTATTATTATTATTATTATTATTATTATTATTATTATTGCCTCGCTCTTTTCCTCCCCATCTTCCACTTAATGATTACTAGTCAACCTTTCCATTTTAGATAAATAAATAAATATATATATTTTAATTGATTAACTTATTTTTTTATTTAACTATTTATTTATTTTTCACGCAACCTCTTGCCTTATTTATTTTATCTTATTGACAAATTTTTCTTCTTATGGATACAAATAATTTTGTAAAATAAAGGAACGTTAAAAGTCTCTCTCTCTCTCTCTCTCTCCCCCTGTCTCTCGGTTGAGCTATACATGTCGCTCCTGAGCTGCCAGTGATGCCCTCTGCCCTCTGGTCCTGTCTGGTGTAACGCTCCTGGCTGGAGATCTCATTGCATGATGCCCGTGTGGTCTGCTTGGGATGCGTGTTGTGACTGGAGATGATCCACTTTAACATGAACACAGTTCTGGCCTCGCCTGATGCTGACAGCTGTTCTTTGACGACTTGTGACTGCAGTAGCTCAATAGCTCAGGACTGGAATTTCTTACAGTCTACCTGAGCCTCCAATAACGAACTTTAACTTAAAGACATATTATATTGATATATTGATCTTCCAGCCTCCCAACACACAGTATGACTGCAAAATAATCCCTGATATCCACATAAATGAGGATGGGTTCCCTGTTGAGTCTTAAGGTTTCTTCCTATTGCCATCTCAGGGAGTTTTCCCTTGTCATCTATCATGCAAACACATTTTTCACATTTCATACAAATTTTTTTTTATGAATTTCTTTTGATTCTGTAAAGCTGCTTTACAGAATACATTTCAACTACAGTGGTTAAAATAAAATTGATTTGAATATACATGCAGATATAATATGATCAATATTACCCATTGTGCTGTGTGAGATGTTATAGAACATGTTGAAGTTATTTTTTATAAAGATGTATTATTGCTATCTGACAAAGTTTTCTCAGAACAGTGTTATTTGTTTTTAACAGCAATTTCGCATTGATTATACTTTTTACATTTATCAAAGAATTTTACATACTTTTTATACATTTATGGTTGTGTTAAATGTTATGCATCCATGGAACATCATGATTTTATTATTACTATTTAGTATTATCTGATCAGCAGTTTTTTTTTTATTTTTTTTTTATTTAGCTCATTATCTTACCAAGAATCAACAACTCTTCAGTCAAGAAGTCAAGACTTCCCTGCTGTGATTATAAACCTATGTGAGTGAACACCCCTTATATCTATAGTAATAAATAAATAAATAAATAAATACAAAAACATTGGCTATATTAAAATAATTGTCAAATTACTTTGCTAAACTTTTTAAAACATTTTTTAACATGATGTTCTGTTGCTACACTATGTTACCAATAGGAAATTGTTACTTTTGCCATGCAAAAAGATTAGCAATCTAAGAAACAACCATGCTTAAATCAATGGACATAAAATGAATTATATATTTAAAAAATTTTGGATTTTGGAAGTTTGGGATTGGATTTTTGACTCCTTTTTTTTTTTTTTTTTTTTTGGAGCTTAATGCTCCCTCATACTAAACTTTACCATTCCTTTAAAGTCTTTAAAGCAACCAAATAAAAATTGACCAAGAGGAATTTCCAGAGTTGTCTTTAATGCTCTGGGATTCCAGTAAACTGTAGACGGACTTCCCATGATCTTTCCAGGAACCTGTTGAACTTTCTCCAAGGCAACATCATGTCCACAATCTTGCAGGTCTCACTGGCCTCTGCTAAGGTCAGTCTTCATGACCTCGGCAAAAGAAAGCGACCTGGGATTCATGGGTGATTGACAAGAAGATATTCTGAATCATTTTGACAGATGATGTTCTACGGGCAGTAGTGTGGGTATAGCCATGGAACTGTTCACTCATAAATGCAACAAATATAACTTCTCAAAGTGAGAACATTATAGTAAGATCGAACAAGTAAGAACAAGTAAGAACAATCTAGTAATGGCTTGTCACAATATTGAAATGGAAAAAGAAAAAAAAATCTCTCTTTGGTTATTTAGATTGTCTTTGACCTTATACAGTCCTTGAGCTTTTTAGGATGTTCATAAATGAAAGGTTTTTATAACTATTATTATTATTATTATTATTATTATTATTATTATTATTATTATTATTTATATCACATGATTGTTTTATTTTTGCATTTATTTGAAAGGGATGGGGCAGAAGAAAAGACTGTTTATACCTGCTAGAACAGAAATAAATTCCTTTATAACAGAAATAATTTGTTATTAGTTTAGACAGTCTGTTGCTGTGTGTTAGGTCACGAATAAAGCAAATACAGAAGAAGAAAAAAAATATATCCTGTAGGATTAATCACTACTCAGGAGACTCCTTGTGCGTTGGCGTGTTAACAAGATGACCAGTTTTAGATTGTGTTTACATGGGAAATGGAAAACATGGTCTAAGCCCAGAACTTGCTGTCTGAAGATATGAAAAGAAGGATGCTTGATTTTTCCATTTGTGGTATCTTTAAAGAACAAAAATATACCATAAACACAAATGATTAACTACAGCACTCTGTGTTCTTGGATACAACATGCACGTCTCCGCTTATAGAGGGCCAAGACAGACACAGTTATGCAAAAGCAGAAAATGGAGAGAGAGAGAGAGAGAGAGAGAGAGTGTGTTCAGTTAATGCAGCAGGAAAGACTTAAACGCAGGAAATCTACTCTACTCTGTCCATTAGTGACTAAGTTCTTAACATCAATGAGAGCAGCTGAGTGGAAGTATCTCCAGTCAGTAACACTAACACTTACCATACACAATGGCACTTAGGAATGACTTCCTTTGAGGAAAAAGAACCTCATAATTAAGTTGGCCTTTGAAAAATCACAGTTACTGAGCAACACCGACAAGACAAAAAAAGAACAACCAAGGAAAGAAAGATACCTAATGAGATAATCAGATTAAAATATTCATATATATTGTGTTCGGGCAGGCCGGTGGAGTAATGGTTAGTACTGTCACCTTTTGCATCCAGTGTCAGGGGTTCGAGTTCTGCCTCAGGTCAGTCTGTGTGGAGTTTGCACTGTGCTCTGTGGGTACTCTGGTTTTCTCCCACATTCAGCCGTGGAGTATATCCACCCCTCTGGTGAGAGAGCTCATCCACCATCCCCTGTTAGTTGACCCTCTTTTGTCAACATATACCGGTACCTCAATAGGTAGTATCAGAGGTTTAGGCCGACACACTTCACGGCCTCTATCAGGCTGTGTATTGTCAGTTTTCAGCTGACTTACAGTATAGAGCATCATTCCCCTCCATCACCTAGGACAACACCTCTGTCCAACAGCAGTTCCCCATATAAAATTGCTTTCTCTTGGCAGAAAGCCAGCTTGCATGTATATGTCCACTGTAACAGACTTGACGTTTTAGTGAGGGAGTGCCAGATTTGTTTGCATTTGGTAAACACATGTATAAATAAATGTAAACAAGAGTAATTAATACATGGCTCTTTGCCATGAATGCTTCCAAATTGTCCTGTAGACTCGTGTTTGAGAGTATAACTGGGGTTGCTGGATTACCCACCTGGACTAGGCTCCTGCAAGTCCTCTGGGTGGGCTTTAATGAAGCCCTGTGGAATGTGTAAGGGCTCTGTGATGGCCAAATAGTTTTCTTTGATTCCTGGATTTTGCCCCCAAACACCTTCTCAGTTCTGAAAAAAGGGGCAGGCTTGTAACACCTCACACCTGCTGGTAGAATCGGCTTCCTTCCTGTCCATAGCTAATGATCGACCTTGGCCCCAGTGCAACACACCCCAATGTAGAGGGTCATAAATTAATATTATAACTGGATTGAGGAAAGGCAAGAGTTTAGGAGTGACAGTAGGGACTTTGAATGTTGGTTGACATGCCCGGGAGACCAGGTGGAAAGGTAGCAAAGCTAGAAGCTTAGGAGCAGGGTTCAAGTTGTTTTACCATGGTGTAGATAGTAAAATAAAAGGAGTAGGAGGTATCCTGAAAGAGGAGTTTTTAAGGTATCTTCTACAGGTGATGAGTCTGAGGCTGGAAATTGAAGGTGTGATGTTCAATGTTGTTAGTGGTTATGCCACGCAGGTAGGATGTTAAAAGGGAAGGAGAAATTTTGGAGTGAGATAAATGAAGTGATGCAGAGCATCCCGAGAGGTGAGAGAGTGACTGGTGCAGATTTCAATAGACATGTTGGGGAAGGGAACAAAGGTGATGAGAATGTGATGGGCAGGTTTGGTCTTCAGGACAGGAAGAGAAGGTAGAGGACTTTGCAAAGAGGATGGAAATGGCAGTAGTGAATATGTTCTCCCAGAAGAGGCAGGAACATTGGGTGACATATAAGAGCAGAGGCAGAAGCACTCAGGTGACCTACATCTTGTGAGATGTAAAAAGAGATCAGTGACTGCAAAGTATTGGTAGGGGAGAGGGTAGACAGACAACACAGGATGGTGGTGTGTAAAATGACCCTGGTGGTGAGGAAGGTGAAAAGGACAAAGGCAGAGCAGAGGACAAAGTGGTGGATGTTGATAAAAGGAAGAAGGTTGTGTAGTTTTCAGGCAGGAGTTGAGACGGGCTCTGGGTGGTCAGGAAGTGCTTTCAGTTGACTGGACAACTACAGCTAAGGTGATCAGGGAGACAGGTAGGAGGGCACTTGGTGTGTCATCAGGAAAGGGAAAAGAGGACAAGGAGACTTCATGGTGGAATGAGGAGGTCCAGGAGTGTATACAGAGAAAGAGGTTAGCTAAGAAGACGTGAGACACTCAGAGGACTGAAGAGAGTAGACATGAGTACAGGGGTAAGGTGAAGGTCGAGGTGGCAAAGGCCAAACTAAAGAGCATATGAGGACTTGTGTGCCAGGTTGGACAGTAAGGAGAGGTGGACCTGTACAGATTGGCGAGGCTGAGAGATAGACATGGGACGGATGTGCAGTATGTTAGAGTGATGAAAGATAGGGATGGAAATGTACTGAAGTAAAGAAGTACTGAAGTAAAGAAGGTGCAAGACTTACTTAGGGTCAGTAGTCCAATGGAGAGTGTGGAAAGGAGGTGAGGAGGCATGTGCAGGCAGGTTGGAATGGGTGGAGAAAAGTGTCAGGTGTGTTGTGTGATAAAAGTGTAGCAGCGAGAATGAAAGGAAAGGTGTACAAGACAGTGGTGAGACCAGCGATGCTCGATGGCTTAGAGACAGTGAAGTGGCACTGAAGAAAAGACAGGAGGCAGAGTAGCGGATTTGAAGATGTAAAGGTTCTCTTTGGGAGTGACAAGGAAGGATGGACAGGATCAAGAATGAGTCCATTAGAGGAACAGCCCATGTTAAACGTTTTGGAGATAAAGTCAGTGAGGCCAGATTGAGGTGGTTTGGACATGTTCAGAGGAGAGATTGTGAATATATCGGTAGAGGTTGGGACAGCCAGGCAGGAGGTCTAGAGAAAGAACAAAGAGGAGATTTATGGATGAAGTGAGAGAGGACATGAAGATAGTTGGTGTGGGAGAATGGGGATGCCAAGGATAGGGTTAGACGGAGGCAGATGATTTGCAGTGGCGACAGAAAGACAAAGAAGAGCAACAACAACAAAATAATATTAATTTTAAAGAATACAAATTCTAGGTAGGTTTAAAGGCATGCCTGCTTTTAATAGATTTTAGATTTTTAAATAATAATCTGTTTAATAAACGTGTAGTAAAAAAAAATTGTAGACTCTATAAATATGCAATAATTGTTCAGGTGTGCGTTTGGCATTTGGCAGACAGAGTGGGACGCTTATGGGTCATCATTCCATGCAGTATGTGGGCCAGATGTACGTGGTAGATGTGGGTCAGAACTCTGCCACAATAATCTTGCTGACTATCTGGACATCCGCTCGGAAAGGACAACATTGTATATTAATAAACACCGAAAGTGAAAATTCTTTTGCAGAACTGCTAGAGAGGACCCTTAAAGGCCACAGATAGCTTGAATCCAGCCACCTGATATGTATAATTCACAAGTCAATGCATTAAGGTGTGAGATTCTCATGAAGTAGCGTTCCTCTGGAGAAGCCAATGTGCGTCACTCCGAGTGTGAGCCGGTCTGAAGACAGGTGTATCGCATTCACTAGCCAAACGACGAGTGTGAAGAGAAGGATAAAGGCGGCGCAGAGCTGTGTGTGTGTAACCAGAGCTCTTAATGTGTGTGTGTGAGTGCGTGTGTGTGTGTGTGTGTGTGTGTGTGTGTGTGTGTGTGTGTGTGTGTGTGTGTGTGTGCGTGTGTGTGTGTGTGTGTGTGAAGCAGCAGGCCTTCAGAACATGGCACAGAGTGCAACGTTACACTCCGTAGTCTAGTAAACTGACAGTGAGATACAGATATGATCCAGATCCACGCCAGACCTCGGATGTCAAAAATAGCTCGAGTTCCATCGCTGTATCATTGACGACTAAATCGTAAAAGCTGTCAGTGGCTCTCTGGAAGGCAACAGCTTTGCTTTGCTTCTAAGAGAAAATAAAATAATTGAGAGAAAGATTAAAGCGTGGTGTAGAAAAGCAGCTTGCGAGTGGAAACAAAAGACATAACAGTTCTATAACAGCGGCTCTGACAATAAAGCAAAGGAGATCACACGATGTTCTCGGTCTAAAACCCCCGTCGCACTGAGCCACATTACTACTACATCTTCAAAATAGACAAGTAAGAGCTTGTACATGTAGTGTTGCCTCCCGTGACGTGAATTTTTTTTCGACATGGTCGACGCAAGATGCAGGAGTTCTTCCTGCAAGTAAGGACGTCGTAACGAAGGCATTGACCAGTTAACGACGTAACTAACACTTCTTAGGAAATTCATTGACGTACCACAAGCGTGGGGAATATTGGATGGCGTTCTGACTGGGATTAGGACGTCAATGCGTTGTTGCTCCGTCTATGGAGTTCTCATGACGACCTCTTCGGGCTTGTGGTATGACCATGGTAGGTGCAAGCCATGCTGTTGGAGACCACATTAAGTTCATATTTTGTTCTTCTGGTGCTTACCACATGTGTTCAGCAGATTATCAGAGTGTCTATGTCACACCATCAGGTCATGATGAAAAGCAGACAAAGTAAGAGTGTGGTGTGATCGGATCAGACATAATAATAACTCGGTTCGATCTAATCTGACCTGGTGAGCGGGTAATTATGTGGCTGATGAGTAGGAAATAAGAAGGAAATGAGTAGTAAGAACCTGGGATGTGACTTGGCAGCAGTATGTACTCGAAAAAATGCATTTTTAGGTTGCAGTGGGAACTTCATGGTCTTGAAAAACAAATTTGTCATTTTTGTTATGGTTATTGTGGTTATGCTGTAATTTTAAATTGAAGGTTTATTCACATTATTAGGTTAAAAAAAATAGTGCCTAGTGTGGGAGTGACTTTAGCACATAAAACATAACATAAATTATGTGAGCACATGATATAACTGGTTTACTCGACATATATATATAGTATAACATGAATATACAGTCTTCTTGTACTTGGGATTTTCTCCCATTCTTCCTTTGCAAAAGGCTTCTAGTTCTGTAATAGTCTTTGGTCGTCTTCATGCACAGCTCTTTTATGATCTACCCACAAATTTTCAATGATGTAAATCGGGACTGTGATGGCCGTTCCAAAACCTTCAGCTTGCGTCTCTTGAGGTTTTCCATAGTGGATTTCGAGGTATGTTTAGGATCATTGTCCTGTTGTAGAAGCCGTCGTCTTTTCAGCTTCAGCTTTTTTACAGATGGTGGGATGTTTGCTTCCAGAATTTGCTGGTATTTAGTGGAATCCATTCTTCCCTCCAGCCGTGCAATGTTTCCTGTGCCACTGGCTGCAACACAACCCCAAAGCATGATAGATCCAGCCACATGCTTAATAGTTGGCCAGGTGTTCTTTTCATGAAATGCTGCTCCTTTTTTCTCCAAACATGCCTTTGCTGATTGTGGCCAAATAGCTCTAGTTTAACTTCATCAGTCCGCAGCACTTGTTACCAAAACGCATCAGGCTTCTGTAGATGTTCTGTTGCAGACTTCTGACGTTGGATTTTATGATGGGGACGCAGGTGAGGTTTTCTTCTGCTGACTCTTCCATGAAGGTCTTGTGGAACGGTGCACCACCACTCCTGAGTCTGCTGAATCTTCCTGCAGGTTTTTTGCAGTCAAATGGGGGTTTTGATTTGTCTTTCTGACCAGCATACGAGCAGTTCTCTTAGTCTTCCAGATCTTATCTTGACCTCCACAGTTCCCCTGAACTGCCATCTCTTGATTACATTTTTCACTGTGGAAACTGCAAGCTGACAACACTGTGCTATCTTCTTGTAGCTTCTCCTGCATTGTGGGCATCAATAACTTGCATTTTCGGAGTCTTACACAGCTGCTTAGAGGAACTCATGGTTGTTGAGGGTCCGCACGTGTGTGTACAAGGTTTGAAGAGTCAAAGTATTTGTAAAGCTTTGAAATTGGCATTTACTAATGACAGCTGATGCTATGCATCGGATCTAACGAGCTGATTAAGGTCTGAAACCTTGTAAAAAGAATCTGAGACTCTGCAACCCTTAGGGTGCCCAAACTTTTGCACAGTGCCATAATAATGTTTTTATTTTTGTTCAATTTATGGTATAAGACTATGCATCAGTGTTTGCTGAAAATATTGTGCATTTTTTTTTCCATTTCCAAGAGAAACTATGTTAACATCTTTTCAATTAAAAAAATCACCAAAATCTTTATTTATCAAGGGGTGCCAAAATTTTTTGCATAAGACTGTAAATGGAAAATAAGTATTTATTGGTCATTTGTTACTTTAATTAAAAAAACGTAACTGCTGATCAATTGGTGTTAACACTTTGTGATGTGTTGTTATAGGAATATTATCAACTGCACAATATTAGCAGTGATCCTGCTTCATTACACCATCGTGTTGTTGATTATTTTCATATAACAGGTTACCCACACGTGGTGTAATCCATACCGTCTCCTGGTTTTTGACTCATGTCTCTCATGTCTACATGGTTGTGAGCTTTTAGATGAGTGGAGCTGTAAACAGGATCACTCTTGACCTCGTTTCATAACCGACAACGGGCTCATTGAAGGGATGGTCGCCTTTCTTTAGAAATGGTGCAGAAAGCCAGTTCCATTACTCATTTCTATCCCGCTGGCTAAAAGCTTCTATTATTTCCTTAATGTGTTGGAAAAGAAAACATTCCTATTTTTTTTTTCATGATCATATACACAGAAACAAAACAATCAACATACATTTACACTTGGCCCAGTAATGGTATGTGTAAGAACGTGGATAGAGGGGATTAGCTACTTTAAAGACTGTGGGAAAAACTTGTTTAGTCGATTTGGAGCCATGGAGTTAATGAACCAAGCTGTAACACCAGCCTGCAGCCGTGGCTGTTATCACAGAGAGGAAGTTTGGGTGAAGATCCTGCGATTGTACACAAATCACTGACAAGGACATTTTTCTGCTTGGCAGGTAATGATTGAAGCACTTAAGTAACTACTACTAAAACAATGCAAAAAGCAAGAAAACATCACAATCACTGAAACTCCAGGGAAGATATGCACTGTTGCATCAAATACTCTTCAGAAGAATTTACAAACGTATAGACCTGATCCATTACACTGTGGAACTTTTACACAGAGACCAAAAGTTTGGACACACCTTCTCATTCAAAGGGTTTTCTTTACTGTGTTCTTTAGCCCAAACAAGTTTCTTCTGCTTGTTATAATGTTATAAATGTATGTACATCTGCAGATGATCAATTAATCAAGGGCTGATGATTAGCAACACTTACAATATTATATCCCGTGGAAGCAGTAAGGGAGTACTTAGTATTGCCCATATGTTTTTTTTTATTGTTTTTTTTTTTTTTTTTAGCTTAATTTTTGTTTAATAAATCAAGGCACAGGTATATATTGTTGTTGTTCATCTAAGGTCGCATTTCCCTGATACTGAGACCTGCTACTGTATATTCACATATATACTGTATGTATGTATGTACAGTACAGAGCAAAAGTTTGGACACACCTTCTCATTCAGCGAGTTTTCTTTCTTGTGTTCTTTATTGTGTTCTTTAGCCCAAACGCGTCTCTTCTGCTTGTTGCCTGTCCTTAGCAGTGGTTTCCTAGCAGATCTTCTACCATGAAGGCCTGATTCACACAGTCTCCTCTTAACAGTTGTTCTAGAGACGTGTCTGCTAGAACTCTGTGTGGCATTGACCTGCTCTCTGATCTGAGCTGCTGTTAACCTGCGATTTCTGAGGCTGGTGACTCGGATGAACTTATCCTCCGCAGCAGAGGCGACTCTCGGTCTTCCTTTCCTGGGCCGGTCCGCATGTGAGCCAGTTTCTTTGTAGCGCTTGATGCTTTTTGTTACTGCACTTGGGGACATTTTCAAAGTTTTCCCAATTTTTCAGACTGACTGACCTTCATTTCTTAAAGTAATGATGGCCGCTCGTTTTTCTTTACTTAGCTGCTTTTTTCTTGCCATAATACAAATTCAACCTCTTTGAATGAGAAGAAACTTTTGGTCTGTACTGTATATATATATGGGAGGAGGGGAATGTTGGAGATGGAACCCACAGGCAGAAGAAGAGGAAGTCCCAGGAGGAGGGTTATGGATGTGGTAAGTGGGGACATACAGGAAGTTTTAGATGGAGACAAACAGTCTGCTGTGGTGACCCCTAACGGGGCAGTCAAAAGGAGTAGAAGAAGTCAATACAGTAAAAATCTGGACTTTGGAGTTGGTATATAGCTATACCAAAACATTCAACCAACTTCTGGTATTAAATTGATTCAACATTTAAGAGAATTAAACAACACCCATCTAGTCCTAAACCACCAAACCAAGAAGATTAACCATGATCATCCATGATCACCTGTCCTGAGTGTGAACATCCAGCTTGTATTCTTCAGACTGTGCTGTTTAGACAGCTGTGCATTTGGCTCATCTCTGTACTCCGGAGAGCGCTACAGGGATCACGAGTCTGGTCTGAAAACATCATTAAATCTAGATCAGGATCCATTTATTTTGATTTGTTTAATGAACCTTGCTTTGATGGTGACCTGTGGATATAATGAATAATGAATTATTAAATTTGTTCTTTTAAAAATAACTTCTAAAAATCTATTTCGTTGTGTGAGAACATTCTTGTCAGTTTGACTTTAGTCGCACATGAAGTCGTTCACTCATGTTGCAGATTCTCATGATATTTAAAATAATGACAGAGACTTTGCTGTGAGTTACCATCATACATTACTTTTGCCATCCTGGGGTAATTTTTTTTTTTGTATGCCCTAAAGTATTTTACACAACAGCAATATGTCAACAATTCAAATTGTTTCTGCTTTATATATATTTTTCTGCAGATTTAAACTTAAGCAATTATGATTTATATATATATTTTTATTTCTTTTCTTTACCCCTGATTGACACTGGAGACTCCTTCCAATAGAATTTATTTAATGCACTGTTGTCCATTTTAAAATTATGATGAGCATCTGCTGCAAAAGTCAATAAGTTGGTGCTATAGAACCAATAACATAAACAGTATTATGGCAAGAAAAAAGCAGCTAAGTAAAGAAAAACGAGTGGCATCATTACTTTAAGAAATGAAGGTCAGTCAGTCCGAAAAATTGGGAAAACTT
>JAAGKR010009437.1:13989-26689 GCA_011419295.1 Clarias macrocephalus | reverse complement strand
TTTTGTTTTGTTTTTTTCAGGAGCTGTGATCTTATTGGCGCTCAATCCTTTTACTAGCTTCTTGGATAATTAGCTAGCTTTTTGTAGGTATTTTTCTCGTTGGTGGTAATGCTGAAAATCCATCCCACCCACTGAAGCATTTCAAAAGTCAGAACACTCCTAGTGCCGGTCTGTTTTGGGCAGCGTTGCGTTAGGAAAGTAACAATACTGTAACTGGCTAATCCAGGTTCACCTGCAAAAACTGTAAGATAAAACTGTATTGTTGGTGTTTTTTTTTAAATTTTATAACAGATTACATGATTACTACTTAATAGCTAATAGCACTTTTCGATTCCCACTTCGGGTCTGTGTGCATGTTCTCCCCATGCTTGGTTGGTTTTCCCCCCGGCTACTTTGGTTTCCGTCCACAGTCCAAAGACATGCAGTGTAGGCTAACTGGCATTCCCAAATTGCCTGCAGTGTGTGGGTGTGCATGTGAATGTGTCCTCTATGTTCAGAAAATGGGAATAAATACATTGGCTATCACCATTGGCCTCCACTGTAGTTGGACTACAAAGGTTCCTAGATGGATGACAACCAGCAACTATGTAGCATAAACGCTCACTCACTCATCATCTATACCGCTTTATCGTATATTCAGGGTCACGGGGGGGGGGGAGCCTATCCCAGGAGACGTAGGGTTCAAGGCGGGGTACACCAATCCATCGCAGGGCACACACACATACACACACTCTACAGCCAATTTGGGAACGCCAATTAGCCTAACCTACATGTCTTTGGACTGTGGGAGAAAACCAGAGTACCCGGAGGAAACCCAGCAAGCACAGGGAGAACATGCAAACTCCATGCACACAGAGACGGGAATCAAACCTGGCCGGGAATCGAACCCGGACTCAGAAGGTGCAAGGCGACAGTGCTAACCACTACACCGCCTGTAGCATAAACAAAGTTTCTAAAACTTATTTTAAGTGGCAACCAAAGCAGCTCATTCCTAGCAACTTTTGTTTCACTAGATCAATCGGCAATATAGGGCAATTATGCAAGTGTGCAACAACATTCTAACATCTACTCTAGAGAGAAACTGATTTGGGTACAACATGCTAGCTGGCTAGGTTCAGTAGCTTATCTCGCTTTAGCATTATTTTAAATGATCTTTACACAAAAATGGTGTCACTAACCTTATAGGTGTGTACATTCGGAACATCCTGAACCTGTTTCTCCAACTTTTGCCAGAGTGCTGCAAAAACCTTTGGAATAAATAGAGAAGCACTTAATAGGATTTGGAACAAGAGCCTCGTCTCAGACCAGCTACAATCCAACAGCCTTAAGGAAAGTCCGCTTCTTTGTCCTCTCCATTATAAAACTTTGCATCTTCCAGAAACGCATGCATACAGTACCTGTTTCTCAGGACGTAGCTCCGGATGCGCACTATGTGAAAATAACACCGGTTTTGAGTGGCATCTGTCTTAGAGTGTATTTTCACGTTTATTATTACAATTCAATTCTGTTCCTTTGTATTACGCTTTGAAGCATAGACGCTGTCACAAAGCAGCTTTACCGACACCCTGGATGTAGATTTATATTTAGATTTCTAATGAGCAAGCCAGAGGCGGAAAAGCTTCCAAAGACAACATGAAGAAGCCTTGAGGGGAATCAGACTCAAAAAGGAACTCGTCCTTTTCTGGGTAACTCCAGATAGCGCGAATTTAAATAATTAGGCTTTCACAATCGTATATACAGTATAAAACCAGACGGTGCTAACTATATTGAAAGCAGGAGCGGCTCTTGAATGTAAATGCAGGGTTATATAATTAAGGCAACACACAAAGGACACAGAATAACACTTGAAATCGAGGCGTCACCAACTGGTCGAGGTCAGCAGCTTTACAGCTTTGTCTGGTGTAAGTGTTATACAAAAAAAAGTCGTCATGTACAGGATGCACAGTAACCTTAGAATACAGGACAGGGACACGCAGCAGACACGTATCAACACCAACATCCTTCATGGTCAGTGACCAGCTATTGCTTTTCCTCCTGATACATGATAAAAAAGTTTTATTCTGTACATAATAAACTTTTCATTTATACCTCAGGCAAACCTGGATAATCAATGTTACTCAATTTGTTGCAGCTGATCTGTGTTATAATTTTAAAGCAGTAAAGTGGCCATATACTGTATAATGCACAGACTAATGAAGTTGGCGAAAGTTATAATACTATGTGTCAGTTTTAGTCATTAGGACACGTGTGAGAATAACAAGTCTATGTCAAGTGTGCGAGTATTTCTTACAAAAAAGCCTGACAAAATAAAGCAATGTGTGAACATGATGTGCAGACAGGTTTCATTTACCTTTGGCCATTTTTTTTTTTGTCTGTAACACACAATCAAGTACCTCATCTTTTTAATTTCTCTGGTTGTCTGGAGGCACAAATATGAAAAATGACTAGCGATTTAATGTGTTGGGGTTTTGCTCAAACGTGCGAAATGGCTTTGAGAAAAATCACCTCGGGCATTAATTTTCCCACAATGGCAATGCCGTGTGACGGAATCATCACCCGCGCCCTTTTAGATATTTTGTCTTTTTTTTTTTTTTTTTTCGGCAGCGGTGAAAAAAAAACAAAAAAAAAACATGCACTCTCAGGTTCAGGAGTGAAACACCCATTAGGAATGTGAGACAAAAACGTGAGGAAATGAGGGAAAGGGAAGGTGGATGAATAGAGAGAGAGAGAGAGACAGCCGAGATTGGCCTGGTTATGCACACACACACACACACACACACACACACACACACACACACACACACACACACACACACAGACTTAGATATCCATTACTACTACAATGCCTACTGGATTATCTTTTATTTTTACTTCCTATGAATAGTTTGACAATGTGCAGCTTTGTGTTATGTAAAGCCTCGTATTGTATTGCAGTATATTTCTCTGTAGTAAAAACAAAAAAGAGGGAAAAAATAGCTGTTTTAATTTACTTTTGTTTCAATTTTAATCATAGTCAGAGATGCGAAAGGGAAAATAATAATGAAGACAATAAGAGAGAAGATGGAGATGGAGAAGCCTGGAGACAGGTAGACAGACACACACACACACAGAGAGTGTTAGTCCCTTGGGGACGGTGTCTGAGCTCTGCTGTTACTGTAGGTATACTCTCTATTTCTGACACACGCTCAAGCCTTTCTCTCCAGCGACTAATAGCAGCTCATTTAACCCTTTATTCTCACAATCTGTTTAATTCGTGATCTATTTACTTCAATAACAGAAGAAAACGAGACGAACGAGTGTTAATTCTAGCAGGGATGAAAGCTTTTTTTTTTTTTCCTGCTTTCTTGAAGTAATGATTTTTAAAAACTAGCTGCAAATTGTTTTTAAGAAGTATGAACGTTGCACCGATTTCAAGCTATTTTAGTCACATCTGTCGCTCGGAGAGTGCTATTATCTGGATGAACTCGCAGCTTTTGCTGAAAAAACATGTTGAGGAAGTAAAGGGAGCCATTAGGAAGCCCACAGGAGCATATTAAACAGAGCGGCTCTCCACAAAATCATTTGCATTTTGTTTACTCACAGCTGCCTGGGTTATGAGCACATTGCTGTCTCTTTCTCACCAAACATGATTATTTGTGGCCTAATATAGAAGGGTCAGTAATTGTAACATTTACTTCTGGCAATGAGATCGAATCCGATCAACCCGATATAACGCAGTCCAGTTCAGTCGGTTATTTTGATTCGATTCGGCCTGTTTTTTATTGTTTTGTTTTTTTTCCGTTGTACTCTTCCTGCGGTACACGTTCTGATCCTTGACGCAAACATCCTCCTCCACCACATCCTCCTCCTCCTCCCCAATTGCACCAAATTACCATAATTGACCTACCTTCTCCCCTAGTGGGGCACATTCACCTCATTCAAGTCTTCAGCGACATAAAAAGCTTTAACAGCGGTGACAAAGTGACGCGTGACCCAGAGGATCGGACGTAAACGGCTGACGAAACCGGTCCAGGTGGGAAAGACGCGAAGGGGGATAATGAAGCGTTCAGGGGAAGCTGTTTACCCAGGCGCGGCATCTGAGCCTGGTGTGTCGTCGCCTGTGCCCAGGGGCAAAGGTAACGTGGAGGATGTATTGTTGTGGTTGTATCCCCCAGTGTGGAAGAAGAGAGTTAATTCTGGAAAAGGAAGATATTTCATCATACATGGGCATATCACAATATCACAGAGGAGAGGATACGAGTGCGTGATGGAAGGAGTGACATAGACAGTGTAGACTTAGTGTTTCCTCTGTGTTTTGAAAGCAGTATTAACAACAACATGTTGGTGGCAGCCTGGGAATATGGTCCAATTTAGACAGTTACAGACACTATGACGCTATACAGCAGATATAATCAGTATATATTCAGGAAAAGAAAAATAATATTACAATAATATTATCAAATAATGTATATCAATATATAACTTATAACAATAAAGTTATAATTCAAATAAAAAAATATATATATTTTTTTCTTTTCTTGTTTGTAAATTTTTGGTCTATATATATATACATATACATATACATATATCTGTCTATTTTACATTTACCAGGAGGCCAGAGAGGGGTGCATTTTTGGGTTATCCTATATATAAACATTTCATGAAATAATTATATATATATAATATTAATATTATATTAATATACTATGCATAATATTATTTTTCTTAAGTGTGTATAATTATTATTTTTTTTTGGCTTACTATGTGTATATACGTACACACACACACACACACACACACACACACACACACACACACACACACACACACACACACCAGGGGAATTCAAGTCAAGCCAGGAATTTTAGGATAAAATATCTCATGAATGATGGCATAAAACCCGTTGACATTTACAGAAGACTTCAAGCACAGTACGTGATGAGACTCCTAGCCGCAGTAAAGCATTTGAACGGTGCAAATGTTTTAAAGAAGGCCGTACGTCCATGAAAGACGGACTGCAAAGCCCACTGCAGTCGTTCCCGTGAACATTCAGCGAGTGGAACACCTGATTCTTGAAAATCGACAGATAACTTTTCACCAACTTGCAGAAGAGACGCATCTGTCTTTGGGAACTATACATGCAATCATTCACCAACTCCACTTGCACATCACAGGGACTCACAGAAGTTATTGCCACATCCTCCGTACAGTCCGGACGTTTTTCAGAGGTTTGAACCAATAAAGGAGTTCCTGGGAGGCCAGCGTATCAGACATGAAGCAGATCATGGTCCCTGCATGCTAAGAAAACTTTCTACCTTCATATATGTAGAGAAATAAAATGAGTTTTCACTCTCCTAACTGTGTTCTGTTATTCTGCACAATTAAAAGTCCAGGTTTGACTTGCATTTAAGTATAAGTGTAAGTTTGGCCCTTAAGTGCATTAAATGATTATTTTCCAGTTCTACCAAAGATGCTCCACCCGTCTTTACACTTGATGTGCTAAGCGTATACGGTGTCAGTGCATTACACAGTGCAACCTTTTTCACATTCAGTTTCTGATTACAAACTTACCTGATTAAAAAGCTCTTTTTTTTATTGTTTTCATATCCCTACAATCAAGGTGACATTCGTTACATAAGAAAATGACAACAGAAAGGTTGCGGACATTACCAGGCAGCCCGGCTAGATTTATTTTGTTCGTAAACTGGCTTATTACCCGATGTGCCGTTCGCAGGCAGGTGCCAAGGCAGGGTTAGAAAGAAAATAAAAACATTTTTGTGTAAGTTTAGTGCAATGCGCAGGGTGTGTGAAAAGTCAGGAACCACTAGGAATATGTTGAGCAAATATGCCACTCTGAATATGTTAAGCAAAATGTGAAGAAACACCATACAGCCGGTGTGAATAAAATGCGGAGAGCGTAAGGGTGAACATGTGGCACTTTCTGTATATGTTGCAAATAAGGAACTGAAAATACATGTAGTTTAAAAAAAAAAAAAAAGATATCAAAGTATTACTGCTTTGTAAATAATTACACGTGTTGTTTCAATCTGAATTTACTGCAGACATCACTGGGAAACTGTTACTGAAGGCACTTTTCTTAATGAGCTCCGAGTGCACAGTACATTGGTCACACAACATAATGTACAGATATACTGAGCCGGGGTATTTTTCATTCTCAGTCAAACCGCAGTCCTTCTGGGAATTACACTACTCATTTTGCTAAGGGCTGGTGGACAATAATAATAATAATAATAATAATAATAATAATAATAATAACATTTTTGACATAACATTTACATATTGTCAAACATTTTACCATTGGAAGTAATGTAAATGCAGCCACTCAAAAATATTACCAATATCACCAATTTTGAACACTTTTATCATATTTTTTGCGCATAAAAACAATCAAAACATTTAGGAAATACATGTAAATAAAGAAAAATACAGAACTAAAATGTATTTATTTATTATTCCTCTTGGAACCGATTCATCTTGGCTCAACTGAAAGTGCCTTCATATGCCAAGGTACCGCTGTACTACTACTACTACTACTACTACTACTACTACTACTACTACTACTACTACTAATAATAATAATAATAATAATAATAATAATAATAATAGTAGTAATAATAAAATTTAAATCTGGTGGTGTAGTGTTCGCCTTCTACCTCCACGGTCCAGGTTCGGTTCCCGGCCAGGTTTGATTCACGTCTCTGTGTGCATGGAGTTTGCATGTTCTCCCCTTGGTGCTTGGTGGGTTTCCTCCGAGTTCTCCGGTTTCCTCCCACAGTCCAAAGACATGCAGATTAGGCTAACTGGCGTTCCCAAATTGTCCATAGTGTATGAATGAGTGTGCATGTGTGCCTTGCAATGAATTGGCACCCTGTCCAGGGTGTACCCCACTTCATGCCTGGAATAAGTCTCATGCCCCCAACATCCCCCCCGCCCCCCCTCTCCCGACCCTGTATACAGGATTAAGCAGTATAGACGATGAGTAAGTGAGTCAATGAGCTGATCTCAGACCATTTTTGTATCCCCCCCCCTAAAGATGTCATGACCACTTATGAGACAGCTCACCTCTGTTACATGACATTTGCCACCCGGGGAGGTCAAGGGCTATCGTGCACATGGAGAAAGCCGTCTGCAGCTTGTGTTCATGCAGCATCCGTGGGCGGTGTAACACACATGGCCAACTATTCCTACTTACAGTACGTCTGCTAAAGCTGACACACGCCCATCATCCCCTGTTGTCACTGTGATTGATAGGCGAGAGGCTGTAAACCCAAACCTCCCCAACCCTGAAAGCATGGTCAGTTTGGTTCACTTGGACTCCCAGCCACGGTATCATCAGCCCTCGAACTTGGGAACGACAGGGTGACTGCTTTTCCTCGGAGCCACTCATGAACCTTCTGTCAGCTTTCTTAAAATAATACGGATGATAATTTAAAGGGTTGTAGAAATGGGCGAGTAAGGTAATCGTCTTGTTTTTGGTCTCTAGTGTCTCTGTGGTTTTTTTTTTCTTTTCCTCCAGCTTGTTATACCAGGGAATGTTTATTCATTTGTTCATTTCAAACACCGGCCCTCGGTTAAATTGGCCTTTCTGTCATAAACATCAGAGACACATTTCACAAATGGAGCACATTTTAGGCTGTGACTGAGTAAATTACGTTTAAAATTGTATTCCCCCCCCCCTCCTCATTTCAGCCGCTTTCCTCCTCTACCCGTTATTCCTAATTTAAAATGAATGCAAATAAATATATAACAGCTTGGAAGCTTGTCAGTATTTTACAATGTGTGTTATCGTATTGTTTCGTAAGTTAATATGATATTATGGTGTTTGGACTAATAGCACATGCGTAAAAACGTGACACAAATCTTACTTTTATCTGAAAGCATTATACAGTATATGTGGTGTGTGCGACTCGCCAGTACCGCTCGCGGACGAATCCAATTAAATCTTACTTTAATTCTCCACATATGGTTGCGGAGCGACAAACTCCACACCTTTTTCCCGACACTCTCTGTCTGACACGCAATGACGAGTTTATTGTGTAAAAAATCTGGCAACTGACAACCTCAGTATTGTGCATTGTGTGGAAGCTCAGCCCACTCCAATATGTCGAGTTTGGCTCGGTGTCCTCAGTAGCAAAAAAAATTGTGTTCTCGTTAAGTTACAGTGAACATAATAGACGGTACATAAAATGGAATATACAGTACAGTCTGCACTTAAACAATGAAATTATTAAAACAGTGGGATAAGGGATGTATTTAGAATTCTGGCTGTCCCATTAAAGTTTACTCTACTCTAATGTATTTCAGGCATCCGAGCTGCCTAGATTATAACACTGATTACCAATTATATAGCAGTAAACTGGTTACAGGATCATGGGCACCCATGACTCATCAAGGCCAGAGGGTCCGGTCAGATCCCTCAGAAAATCCAATTTGTTCCAAATTGTTGAAAACCAGAACACCCAGTGTGGCAGCCAACGTCAACATGGTTGTTGACCCAGCCTTCAAATTCCCCATATTTCAATCCGATCAAGCCTCCTTGGAATGCACCAGATAAACAAGGCTGATCCATAAGATAAGACGAGATTATTTGCCACATGTATCTTACAGCATAGCGAACTGACTTTTTCGCGTTTCCCAGTTAGAAGGACGGGGTCAGAGTGCAGGGTCACCCAGGATACAGTGCCCCCTGGAACAGACAGGGTTACTGGTCTTGCTCAAGGGCTCCACAGTGGCAAACCCTTGTGATGCTCAACCTTCCAATCAATAACCAAGTGGCTTAACAATTTGAGCCCCCCCACTCAAAGGATCTGCTGCCAATATCCTGGTACCAGACATCACAGCACACCTGCAGAGGTCTTTTGGAGTCATGACCCAAGGGACCAGAGCTGCCTTGGTGTCACACGGGGAACCTATACAATACTTAATGCTTAATGGTTGGTTTGCATTTTAATGTTATGGCTGATAGGTACACTATATGCAAGTTAATAACTTTATAGTGTCAGATTTATGTATTTAATAATGCCTTTAAAATCCCAGTTCCCACTTTCCGGGTTTTTCACTACAGTTGCATAATCCTGGGTCGAACACACTCCGACATCATTATCTACAGAGTAACTACTGTATGAATGCAGGGATAAAGCGAACGATACATAAAGACGCAAGAAATCTGACAAGTTCGCACGCTAAGCCTGTGGATACTGACTGTTTTATTAATTTATTTTTATTATTTTTTTTTTTTACAAAAGTTCTATACAGGGCGGCACGTCGGTGTAGTGGTTAGTACTGTCGTCTTGCACCTCCAGGGTCCGGGTTCAATTCCTGGCCAGGTTCGATTTCCGTCTCTGTGTTCATGGAGTTTGCATGTTCTCCTTGTGCTTGGTGGGTTTCCTCCGGGTACTCCGGTTTCCTCCCAGAGTCCAAAGACTGCAGGTTAGACTACAAATTGCCCGCAGAATACGAAAGAGTGTGCGTCTTTGTGTGTGTGCCCTGCGATGGCTTGGCACCCTGTCCAGGGTGTACCCCTCCTTGTGCCCTAAGCCTCCTGGGATAGGCTCGAGGAGGCCCTGAATACAGGATAAAGCGGTATAGATGATGAGTGAGTTCTATACCAAGCTTCAAGGAGCTTCCTCATGGAGATACCTGCGATCATGTGCTGTGGTATATACATGTATTATATGAAATGCTCTGACTTAAAACTATCACAGGAAAGGGTAAAGTCATTACTTTTCCCTTTCTTTTCCTACCCTTTCATAGGGGAAAAACCTGGCAGCCCTATGAAAAAAAAAAACTGTAGTTCTACCACAAATTTATTAGCCCTTCTGGCAAGTGCTGAATCGCTACGTCTTGCTGTATGACTACCCATGACTCATCCTTATTTGGTACATGTAGAGATCTACAGTATAGTTACACTTTTGAAAGTTAGAAAGTAGTCTAGGGTTAAAATAGTGAATATCTGTGACACTCCTATGTTTTAGGCAAACTCAGCCATTTACCTGCACGTCTCCGTCCAAGCACCACTCAAGGCCAAATTTATGGTCTAAATACTCAAGTGTACATTTTTGTTCTTAGCTCCACTGTATGTGCACACAGCTCATCTCTCAGTATATGAATTGTAGTCACAGCTTGATGTAAAAGTGACTTCTGAACACAGCATACTCGGTTTATAATCACTTCTGTAGTTAAACCTGACTGTCTCCGAGCTGTATTTCATTCAAACACTAACCCGTGCAGCTCCTCACACACAGTCTTCTTTATCACCCAGTATTCACTTGGTTAATATTCTTCATGATGTCTTTTCATTTTTACAAAAATAAAACCCTTGAGGACTCATCTCAAAATTAATTTAGAGCCTTCTAAAACCATGCATGTGTTGTCTGCATGGTGTGCCTAAACATTACTTCACACAAATCCACAAGAAAAAAAAGGGGGAAAAAAAAAGTCTGGCACCAGAACAATGTAGGTGGCACAGCAGATTTCTGAGGGAGTGTGCTTCACGATATTGTTCTCTTGCATTATTATGCATGATTTATTTGTCTCACTTTCTCATCGGGCAGTGTGAAACACGCTCAGAAAAAAAAACAGTTGACATTTTCACGGAATTCTTAACAGTCTGTGATTCACTTTAAATCATGTGGGTTTCTCCTAATCTGTTCTTGTATTTGTGTAGAGTGACTCAAGAACTAATCACCAGGCATTAGGGGGATTAACAGACGAAAATAGGTTGTCATTTATATAAACTGTTATAGTGTTTGGTTTTGAAATATCCTTATTAGTAAGTACACTTTGGTCTCGGTGGGTTTAGTTAGTGTTTAGGAAAGAGACGACTCCTTTCTTTACGCAAAACTCACTTATGTTTGTGGAATGTGTGTTAGAATGGGACTGGAATGGTAATCCTCAGGGGTGTATCTTTAGTACCTTTAGATTGTATTTTGGAACTGTGGCAGCTTGGTGATTTTTTTTCAATTAATTGCGATATATATATATATATATATATATATATATATATATATATATATATATATATATATATATATACACAGTACAGACCAAAAGTTTGGACACCCCTTCTCGTTCAATGAGTTTTCTTTATTATGTACTTTATTGTGTTCTTTAGCCCAAACAAGTCTCTTCTGCTTGTTGCCTGTCCTTAGCAGTGGTTTCCTAGCAGATATTCTACCATGAAGGCCTGATTCACACAGGCTCCTCTTAACAGTTGTTCTAGAGATGTGTCTGCTGCTAGAACTCTGTGTGGCATCGACCTGCTCTCTGATCTGAGCTGCTGTTAACCTGCGATTTCTGAGGCTGTTGACTCGGATGAACTTATCCTCCGCAGCAGAGGTGACTCTCGGTCTTCCTTTCCTGGGGTGGTCCGCATGTGAGCCAGTTTCTTTGTAGCGCTTGATGGTTTTTGTGACTGCACAATTTTTCGGACTGACTGACCTTCATTTCTTAAAGTAATGATGGCCACTTGTTTTTTTCTTCACTTAGAAATGACAAATTCAACCTCTGTGAATGAGAAGGTGTGTCCAAACTTTTGGTCTGTATTTTATTTATATATATATATCATCTTCTATACTGTTGACACTGTACAAGGTCACAGGGGGCCTAGAGTGTATCCTGGAGACTTTTGGGCACAAGACAGGGAATACCCTGGAAAGATTGCCAACCCATTGCAGGGCATGCGCACACACACACACACACACACACACACACACACACACACACACACACACACACACACACACACACACACACATTAACCTAATCTATATGCCTTTGGACTAAGGGAAGACACCAGAGTACCCAAAGGAGAAACACCAAGCATGGGCAGAACTCCATGCACACAGACCTGAGGTGGGAATCGAACCATCGACCCCACAGTGCTAACCACTACACACTATACTAATGTTTTATATATAATTTATAATTAAGTTCATTGTGTTAGTTAGATATACAGGAAAGGATTAGTTTTGGTAAGAATTTTAAAGATTTCTTTTTTTTTCCCAGCAGCCATTTTATAATTAATTTCCCTGCTTCTGTTCCCAGAAATAAAAACATTGAGTAATTTAAACTGGGGCAACTCTGACCAGGATAAAGCTATAACTTTATATGAGCTAAATGAACACCCCAGTGCATCCAATATTCTTGCATGTTACTAATCATGGCCTTTCTTTCTCACATGAGCTTCATATCTGATCGTTAAGAGTTAAAACGGCCCTTACTTAAAAGGTCACCTGCAAAATGATGATGACATTAAACATTGCTGTGTAATCACGTCTTACTTAAAAGGATATATTTGTAGATTTTTTTTTTCCCTGACAGACTGACAGAAGGATTAAGATCAGTGCTAGGAAACAATAAAGCACTAAATGAGCCAAAAACTAGACTTAATTACGAGTGGTGTGTGAAGTGCTGCTTTGAAGACGAATGCAAATACATGGTAACTAATGTGCCTTGTACAACCAAGCCATATATAATCTGCTTATTTGTTTCTATTCCTTTTCTCATTTTTCTTCCCAGAGATTGGTGGGGAACGCGAATTCCGACACCGCAGTCTATCACAAGCTCAGCCAACCCGTTCGAACCCGCTTCCTAAAATTTGTTCCTCACGAATGGAACCCCAGTGGCAGAATCGGACTGAGAATCGACGTCTACGGCTGCGCGTACAGTGAGTAACTGATGAAAGATGGATACGATTTTC
>JAAGKR010009436.1:0-26691 GCA_011419295.1 Clarias macrocephalus | reverse complement strand
GTGAGAGAGAGAGTGTGTGTGTGTGTGTGTGTGTGTGTGTGTGTGTGTGTGTGTGTGTGTGTGTGTGTGTGAGAGAGAGTGTGTGTGTGTGTGTGTGTGTGTGTGTGTGTGTGTGTGTGTGTGTGTGTGTGTGTGTGAGAGAGAGAGAGAGAGAGAGAGAGAGAGAGAGATAAAAGACTCCGGAGGTGCTGGGAGACTGATTTTGAAAAACACCTACGATGACTCTTTCATGAGGCAGCATGAGCAGCGTGGAGTGGTGTAGCACTGCCACGCTCATTCAGTAACATTAGACTGTTTATTATGACTAAACTACTGTAGATTTTCTCTCCCACGAATTAATTTTTCATTCAAAGCCACAGCCATGTGACTAAAACTATATTTCATGAGAAGTGATCGCGTGTGTTAACACTTAACATTCATTAAAGGCAGAATTCTTTTTTCTAACTGTTGTTTTTATTCATAGTTCTTTGATTTATTTAAAAGACTTTTGTTTTGTATAAATGACAGTAAGTCATCAGCATATCGTTTCTATAGTAAGAGCTTGTTTGTGGGAAATTATACAGCATGTGCACTCCGCAAATGCATGACAAATCTTGTAAAGTTGTTCTTTTCTGTTAGCACATATATGATCAATGTTTACAGAAGAAGTCTCCAGTGTGGGCGCTTTGTAGCAGGGAAACCTGTAACTTTAAAGGGCAACTATTTTTAGACGTTCAAATGGGTCTCCGATGATAAAATATGAGAAGAAAGAAAAGAAAAATGTCCTTTTGCCATTAAAAAAAAAAAAATTTGGCTGGGGTTTAAACAAGAATGTTTAGAGTACAGTTTTCCTCTAATGTGACCTCATATGAGAAGAGCCCCTCCCCCCGACTTATTGCTCAGCTTTGCTGTTCCATGGAGGGGTGTGGCTGAGCAGTAGCTCATTAACATAGACACTGAAATGGTGCATTTGTGGAGTGACGTTATTAGAGTTTGAGGTATATAAAAAAATGCATTATCTGAAATGCATTATATGGTATTTCAGCTGAACACACACACACACACACACACACACACACACACACACACACACACACACACACACACACACACACACACACACACTGTAGTGAACTCTGAGACCTGGATTAACTTGTTAAGGTACTAGTAACATATGGGACCTTTAAAATTTACGACAGAACATTTTTCATCATATGCACCTGCTTTAAAAACAAGCTTCAAATTTGCCGATGCTGTCGTATAAAAAAAGAAAAGAAAAAGACACGTAAAATAACCGACGTCAGGGTGGTAAGAGTGACTGCACATCACACCGCTCCAGTGTTCATTACTTTCCTGTGAAGGCAGCTCTGCAACGCTTAAATCCTTCCTAAATCGTATGTTCTCGATAATTACATGTCCAGTATCTAGACTGACTCTGTGGCGAGCGTGAAATAAAAGCCAGCGATAACAATGTAGCCAAGATTAACTTTTCGACCGTTAAGATCTTATTTTAGCGTCCTCATGGCGAGTGGACTGTAATTGAACCGTGTGTGTGTGTGTGGAACAAGTTTGTGGCCCTAATCTCTCCGTCTCATTTCGAGCGGCTCAGCCACGACGCCGATGGATATCAGATTTCGTCATAATCAGATAGGATCGCATCTTCTCTTCTGTCACAACAAGACAATACGGTTGTTTCCTCCCGTCCGCACGGCTCAGTCCGCTCGCGCTGACGCTCGGCCCTCAGATAAGCCCGGCTGAGAGCTGTGTTATTGGACCATTCGCTGATTAGGAGATAGCATGATGTGTAAGAGTCAGTCTTGATGTCTTTTTTTTTTAATGATTGTTACATGAACCTTACAACACAGACTCGAGTTTTACATGTTTAATATGCTACCTTGCTCCGTCTTTTTTTTTCGCTCTCTCTCTCTTTCTTTCCTCCTTTCATTTCCTGTTTTCTCGACCGCCCGGTCACGCCGCGTGTTTTTCCACGTCGTCACATCACGCTCAACTCTGAAGACCCTAGAGGATTATCCCTGGCTCAGCCATCGCCTCATCTCGTACCCTTCTCTCCTCCTCGCTCTTAATCTCCTTCTCCCTCCTTTCATCCTCCACCTCTCTCTGATTTCGGCTTCTTGATTCCCTCTCTCTTTTTGTATTCTCGAGATGAAAGTCTCGGCACGACTCCATTCTTTGCGATGAATGAGTCCAAATGAAGAGGGGCTTGGCAGGACCCCCATTACCACCACCCAACCCCCCCCCCCCCTTCACAAACACAAACGACCGCACTTCGCTCCAGGGAGAGAGGCCAGATCCGGGGGCCGTACGCGTCAGATCCGGGGTGGAGGTGGAGCTGTAGGGCTCGTGAGACGTTTGAGGGTATGATTGGGGTGTTAAAAAAAGGCCTGCGGCACTGCGTAAGGTTTTTTTTTTTTTTTTTTTTCTTTGGCGTTATTATTAGCAGTAATCCAGACAGCTGTTCTGGAAAGCCGCCTGCGCCCCTTTAATACAGCAGCTCACAGCGGCGGGCGGCCTTTGTATCCGAGACCCGTGCCCACCAGAGAGCCCTCATTACACACACACTCACACGGACGCACATGTGCGTCAACACACTGGTGTCACTTTCATGATTATGCTGACGCACAGCATGGCATCGCTTCCCCGCACCACCGGGTCACAGCGTTACAGTGTCCGTGTGTCATATATATATATATACGGGTGTGATATATGATTCCTCCTATATTAATCACGTCTTTACGTGTCATAATAATTAATGACTCGGGCTGAAGCTGCAGCTGCACCTCCTGTTCTACAAGCTTAGTGTCTTTAACATTAACATATATATATATATATATACACACACACACACACAATCTCAGAGCACAGAGATCCGACAAGCTCCTCGTCTCTTTACTCGCAGCTGGTTTGTGATTGAGCTGTGTCTCACTGGGGGAGCTCTCAAGGCGAGACACGCGCGTCCAGAACGCTAATTAGGCCCCTTCAACAGCCTGACAACTTTAGTCTCAGTGTCCTGCACATAGACGACTCAGCGTGTGCAGACGAGCTGCTCTCCGGCCTCCGCGTCTGCCTCGAGTGTCCAGACGGAGCGCAGTGTCACAAACCCGAGACTCGCCGTGAGAGAGATTTAATGACATGTTTAATTCCAGATCGAGAGGATCGTCAGGGTAATACAGGAGAGCAAACAGAGTTAAAGAAACAGACATAGATAGATAGATAGATAGATAGATAGATAGATAGATAGATAGATAGATAGATAGATAGAGACAGACATGCAGATAGACAGATAAACAGATGGATGCATAGAAAGACCGATAAAAGAAAGATGGATAAATAGACAGACAGGTTTGTAGGCAGATGGATGGTTAGATGGACGGACAGATAGATAGAGAGATGGATAGACTGATAGAAGATAGACAGACTGACTGAATAAAAGGAAGAGTGAGAGATATATAGACAGCGTAATAGACAAAGAGAGACAGATATACAGATAAGCCGGCGGACATATGGTATAGAGATAGATAGAGTAAGGACTGATTGACTGAAAGTGTGACTGAGAGAGAGACAGAATGGACAGAATAATCGACAGACTATGAGAAGAAAAGGCACACAGATATAAATAGTGAGTCAGACAGACGGACAGAGCGAGAGAGAGAGAGAGAGAGATACTGTATAGGAAATAGACAGACAGATAGACTGATAATATAAGACTGAGAAAAGGCAGTGAGAGACAGACAGTCAGACAGACAGTGAGGGGGATGTATTTATAGTTGAGGTGTTACTTTGATGTGTGTGTGATGTGAGACACTAGACTGAGGTGTGTGTGTGTGCGTGTGTGGCTCTGTAGTTTACATGCTGAGTTAATAAGGACTTTAAATAGACGGCGCGGGGACGAGGCTGCGGCTCCTTTCAGCTCTTCTCTGCTGCACAAATTGCACTACTGAGCTTTAGAGGAATATCAAAGCAGCCCAGGGTCTGACCCAGCCTCTCGTTAGGTGACGCTTCATTTTACCTGTCTGCCTTCAAATCAGAGAATCGCGCTGTGTGTGTGTGTGTGTGTGTGTGTGTGCGTGTTTGGGTTTTTCTTTATATTTTTTTAACCCATTGACTGGCTGAAAGAACACAAAACATCCAGAATGATATGATATAAAATATATGCTCATTAAACATAATATATAGGAGTAAATATATTATGATGTTGCTTTAACTCTAGAACATTTAAAAATACCAGTTCAGTCCTGTGTTTGTGACGGCTATCTCCGGGGTTTTCCAAAAACATGTCACTGGGTGGATCGGCTATTTTGCACTGCCTGAAGGTGTGAATGAGTCTGTGTGTGTGTGTGTGTGTGTGTGTGTGTGTGTGTGTGTGTGTGTGTGTGTGTGTGTGTGTGTGTGTGTGTGTGTGTGTGTGTGTGTCATGTGATGGACTGACATCTCACCCAGGGTGTTTTTCTGCCTGTTCCCAGGGTTCGGCTGCAGATCCATTAAAGAGCCTATTGAGGATATTTGCTAATAACATATTGATATTGAAAAGGGTATGTGTGTGTGTGTGTGTGTGTGTTCTGTGATCTGTCACATGAGCTTTGTGTAGACTCAAACCCCACAAAGTGTAAAAGATGTGAGCACTGAAGCTTGTCTCACCCCCTCACTCACTTCCTCTATATCTTTGTATCTTGTATCTTTTTTTCTACCTGTCTGTTTATCCGTATCTCCATCTTATTGTTTCTCCTCTCTCTCTCTCTCTCTCTCTCTCTCTCTATCTATCTATTGCTTTTTCTCTCTTTCCGTCTGATCTCTGTGGTAATGAATCCTCCCTGGCAGCAAGGCCACAATGATTAAGAGCTGTTTACCGCTGGGAGACAGACATTGTCCTTTTTTTCAACTTGTTTTTCTTTCTTCTCTCCAGTTGTTGCTTCTTAGAATGAGAAATGAAAGTCCACTGTAAAACACGTTAAACATGTTCATGTTCAAATATGATTTTAGTGATTTCGGTACTAATTTCGGTATTGGTGCTGTATTTTTTTTTTTTTTTTTGTATTTCTTTAAGCAGAATCAAAATTCCAGAATTCAATGCATGTATAAGACAACGAGTTATAAGGTGTTTGGTCCGAGTTACTAGATGTTTTTCCAGAGATACTAGATGTTTTTCCAGAGGTATGAGATGTTCAGTCTAAGTTACAAGATGTTCGGTCCAAGCTACGAAATGTTTCGTCTGAGTTACCAGATGTTTTTCCAGAGATCCAAGATGTTCTGTCCGAGTTAGGAGATGTTCAGTTTAAGTTACAAGATGTTCGGTCCAAGTTACAAGATGTTTTTTGTTTTGTCTGAGTTACAAGATGTTTTTTGTTTTGTCTGAGGTGCGAGATGTTTTTTATTCCGCATCGCTCTCTCTAGCTTGACCCGACATGAAGGCTAAATCTGACTGCACCGCTGTCAGCATGGCATTGTGGGTCATGAATTAAACCGTTGATGAAAACAGACGGGTAAAAAGTTTATATTAATTAAGACTTGAAGATCACATGCTAATGATTAAGGTAAATATGCAAAGTCCTTAAACATAGAACATATTTGAGTGTGTGTGTTTGTGCGTCACGTGACAGTTTTGAAGCGTGACATTTTTCCATATCAGTTCAGAACGTCTGTGTGTTCGGTGATGGTATGGCTGAAGGGTTGAAGAAGGCACGGAATTCTTGTCTGTTTGAAAAGGTTGACGTTTCCAAAGACGCTTTGCGCTTTGTTTGTGTGTGTGTGTGTGTATGTGTGTGTGTGCTTGTGTAGGTGTGTGATGGAGATAGCCTTTGTTTAATGAGCATCAGTTTTTTTTTTTTTTTTTTTTCCCACGATTGCTCGGTATCAGGCGAGTACAGCCGTGTGCGTCTGCTTCCCCGTTCCATATGTACAAATACTAATGAGGCCATTGGTCACTGGAGATGACAACAACACGCTGCTGTTGTCAACCTGGACGTATTTTCTTACCATAAAACAGGAGGCACATGCGATAAATATTCATGACACCTCACAGCTGTGCTATACATGACCAAATCGCTGCTGATCGCGGGCTGGAACGGCGTTCACGTCATAACTGCAGATGTCCTGTGTTTATCATGTACTGTAGGCCCTGTCACAAAAATATCACTTTGATGAAATGTTTGAACCAACAGCATACAGTTTTGTTTCGGTTAAACGTTTCCATCAAAATGTACTTTGATATATATGTATGTGAAAAAAATTATTTAGGCGTGACAAAAAAAAAAAGTCCCCAGTTTAGCCAGGACGGATTTTTAATAACAGAATCAATACAAAAAGGCAATTTAATTGTCCTTAATTTAGGCATTATTTTTTAAAAAGCTTGGCTTCTGTTAGTTATATATAAATATATATGTTTGTAAATCCAAAATAAAGATATTACTACTTTTCATTACAATGAGCTTCATAGCTAATTTAGGAGAAACATAAATTTGGTTAATAAACTAGCTAACATACGGCTAGCGGCTTGTTGTTTTCGGTTTATTTGTTCACTTTGTTGTAACACTTAACTACATCTTGCCTTCTGTTAAATTCACATTAAGTAAAATTAAAATGTAAATTTCAAACTTAGATACTAAAATAGTCAAATGGATTGGTGTCTTTTCGACAAGTTCTGTCTAGTTTAGTCTAGTCAGATAGCTAGCTAATGCTAGTGATACTATTATTCAACTTTGAGTTCACGTGTTAACTATATTCAGGACCACTTTACATTGAAACTACACACTTTTGTAGTATCACCAACCTCAAAATAATTGTGAAAATTGTGACTTCTAACTTAGCTTGTTGTTTTGTGTCCAAATATGACAAAGTCATAAAGTGCTACCTCGGCCTACGAAGCATTTTCGGTATATGAGCAACCGAACCAAGGTGAATCGAACGCTGGTTAAGTTGCGTGTATGGCGATCAAAACGGCTTGCGTCTGTGGAAAACTAAGTGAAGCAACTTCACATATTTTTTGTGTGCAAGTTTTTGCATTTTGTGCAAGATTTTTTGAAGACACAGCACCATGCGTCCCAAGAATGTTAGCAAGGACGGTAGCAAGAGGAAAAAGGAAGCTGCTTTCGGTTTGGTTTTTAAAGTAGTGCGAAGAGGAATCATAAATTAAGCTTACGTGAGCTTTATTCATTTCATATTTACATGTATTTTCTAAATGGTTTGATTGTTTTTATGTGCAAAAAATATGATTATAGTGTTGAAAATTGACAATATTGGTAATATTTTTGATCTCACCTCCGGAATGGATTAAATTCAAATGCCGAGGTGCCACAGTTATTATGATTGCTTTTTTTTTTTAGCATTTGTGCTTACTGGTGTTGAAATGTATCAAATTGTAGCCATGAAATGTTTTGTCTCATTTCTGTGTAAAAGTTTATAAACTGAGCCTCATTTCTTAAAAAGTTAAAAGTGTGAAAGTAAAAGTTAAAGTTCATATTTAATAGACACTAGCAACAGCGATGAAAGTGTTTTTTTTTTTGGCATTAAAAAAAAAAGTGTTAAGCAATGTTTAACATAAAGTTAAATGTTCAGCGCTAGTTTAAACTAGAACGCTTGTCTCCCGTTACCTTTAGCACAGATTTAGTTTCTGTAAAGGATTTTTCAGTCATTTGGGTCAAATGGCTGTGGAGTGCGAAATTTCTGTGCTGAAACCTTAGGGTTGTGCAATAAACTTCATTTTTCATGTGTGTGTGTGTGTGTGTGTGTGTGTGTGTGTGTGTGTGTGTGTGTGTGTGTGTGTTTAATGTAGGTCTGTATTGTCCCTGATGGTCTGTTTGCCTTGCGTGTCCATCACTGAGTTTAATACCATTATATCAGGCCACTTACTGCCATTCCCGTGTGTATATTTGCACCCCTACTCTGTTTTTCTCTCTCTCCCCCTCTCCACACACACATGCACACTCCTCTCTGGAAGTGCAGGTCAGTGACCATATGTCAGAGTTGGTTCAATATTCCAGGAGCTGCCTATGATCTTCCAGCCTGAGTGCGCCACTTTATAGATCTGACCCCATGTGAGTGGGTACATGCACTTAAGCCTAGTGATAATGTTTATTACTGGATACATAAACACACACACACACACACACACACACACACACACACACACACACGCACGCACGCACACTCCTCGTCCTCATCTTCACCCCTCAGGGCTGCATAATAACCTGCCGTTGTTGTTCTTTTTTAGTTTCTGATTTGTAGTTCCAGCCTGTGAATATTAATAAAGGGAAGGGAACGAGAGCTTCTCATTCTGTTTACTCCGCTGAGGGAAAGACGGGAGGTGTGTGCTAGTGCTTCAAAGTATTTATGTGCTGAAAAGGTTCATCATATTCTCTGCTCTTACTCAGTCTATCGGAAATCTATAGGAGCCAGGGAGAGGAATGCTAAGAGAAAAAAAAAACTTGTTAGTTCATGTTAAAAGTCGGACTGGGGGCATGGACACGATCACTGACCTTGGAGGTGTTCAGTGAGCGGCAGGTATTTGGCCAGAATTGTCTTGTTGCTAAGAGAGGTCCAAGGAGATCTGTCAAAGTGACACAAGCTCCCAAGAGAGCAAAAAAATCTCAAATATGCTCAAATCAAATTACGTTTTTCAAATTAAATTTTTCGCCTTAAGAAATTAAATTTTGCATAAGATTTACATCGGCATACAAAGCATTTTTGGCATACAAACGAACCGAACCAAACGGCGGCTAACTTGCATGTATGTCCTGGAGCCGTTCGAAACTCGTTCGCGTCAGTCGAAAGCCAAGCGAAGCGAGTTTACGAATTTTACACATTTTTTTCAGTTAGCAAAAAATGTTTCAAAAGAGTCGACCCATGATAGCAATGTGGCCTTTGGCATGCTTTTCAAAGCTAGGTGATTTTTCGCCAATTTATTTGTAACATTTTGTAACATTAGTGTAACGTTAATGGTAATATGTTTGGGTGGGTGAATCATTTGCATTTACATTATTTATTATGGAAAGATTTGTATCGCAATAAGAATTTTCTCCTTAAGAACTCGAATAAGATTTTTGCGCCAAGCTTTCGCTGTAATCACGCGTAATACAGTGAACCTGGAGAAGGATCAGGTACAGCAGCAGAACACAGAGGACAACATTAAGGATCCACTCGTCACAGTGGAAATGAGGACATGCTTACACTAACATCAGTGCTGTAAACCGTGATTGTGAAACTATCTCACAGCAGGGGAGTGCGATCTGATGAAATGCGTCTCTGTGGAGAATTTAGCCTGCATCTGGGGTCATCTGGGGTCGAAAGTAACATTTAATCATAGCTATATTATTAGCTTGAAGTCTATAGTTCAGTGTTTTCCAACATTCCTTCGTATACATTCCTGTTTATCTCTCCCTCTCTCACATGCCTGTGTATTCACTGTGGATTACACTGCAATTACTGTATATCAGCTTTAATAAGACACTCATGTGTGTGTATGTGTGTAGAGTAGGTGTGTGTGTGTGTGTGTGTGTGTGTGTGTGTGTGTGTGTGTGTGTGTGTGTATTGATGTCTCTCAATGCCATGGCAACACTGACCCCTGAGTGATTTGCATCTTTATTTATTTATATATTTTTTTCTTGCCGGTCACACACTTCAACTATGATTTCCTGCTGTCCGATCCTTCTGTGTGTGTGTGTGTGTGTGTGTGTGTGTGTGTGTGTGTGTGTGTGTGTGTGTGTGTGCTTAGCATGACCTGTAGACTCTGATCTCCCCAGCTGTTACACACTAGGAGCATATGTTCCATTTTTGCCTCTGTGTGTGTGTGTGTGTGTGTGTGTGTGTGTGTGTGTGTGTGTGTGTGGTGCCCCATGTAGGACTCATTATTTATTTGTGCTGTTAGGAATAAATGCACCTGCCTCCCCCTTATCTTAGGGCTGTAATAGTATAAATAGATATTATTATTTATTGTCAGGATTATTCATTTATTATTTATTATCAAGATGATTTATGGGTTTATTGCACTTTAAATCAACATTTTATTATTTTAATGAGCAGCAAATAACCTGTTTGTTTTTGTCACTGTTTTATAGTTACAACACTCACTAAATCATTTAAATGCTAAATTAATACAAATTTGATTACTAATAAATAAATAAATAAATAAATAAATAAGGACTAATTCACTCAAGCTGAGATTGGAAAGTAATCAGTAACAGAGTGGTGGGATGGGGCGCGACATCAGGCTACGGTAGCACACGCACACACAGGAGTTGATTACTTTTTTTTACAACAGCACACTGTAGAGCCTTTTGTTAACTCCACAGCAAACTCAAACTCTTACGCTGCTCTACTGTACCTACAGTAGCACGATTGGTGAAAGCTAGCCGCTAGCTAACCTCCATCTGCGCTCATTTTCATCAGCCATACAAGCTAATTTTCATTTGCAACGTTTTGTATAAGAATTAGCTGCTGGCTAACATCCATTTGAACTACTATAGGTGCTTGCTTATTTCGATCTTTCCATCTGCCAACCGTCCCGTAAAATACAGAATCATGCCGGGGCAAAAGTGAAGGCAGAGTTCAGAATGATGATAACATTTGCGGGATTGGTTTTGCATGTCACATGTTTTTCATGTGACTGTGTGAGTGAATTAACCCCACTATTGCCCTGGTTCTAGTATGTGTGAGCGAGGCAGGGGACTGACGGGGAACTGGTCATCCATTTCATCTTCTCTCACTCAGAAGTACGAGTTGGGGAAAGAGAGGGCTAGTGCACATCACCTCAGGTCGACTGTGGAAAAAACACGCACGACGTCTATAGCAATGCAGTTAGTAAGATCACTCACACTGTGAAATGCCACAGAAAAATAACACTGATCATCCATAATCCTGTGAATACTGTACATGCATCTCCAGTTTTCCTTCTGAGTTTTAATTTCTTTTTTTTTTACAAGAGTTAACTGCGAGCTAATTTCCTCATGAACTATTTTCTTTACTACAGCTATTGTAGCTGCTAGTTAACTGTCACCTGAGCTCTTTTTTACTCGAGCTAACTAGCTAATCTCCATCTGCAGTCTTTTTCACTAGCACAAGCTACAAGCTAATTTCCATCTGGGCGCGTTTTTTTTATTTTTTTTATACTATACTTACTGTAGTTGCTAGCTAATTTCCACATGCAGTCTTCCTCACAAGTGCTAGCTCTTGTATGTTTTTACATGAGAGTTACCGGTCTAGTTTCCGTCTACACCTTTGTTCTGTAGTGTTAGCTGCAAGCTAATTTCTATCTACAGTCTTTTTCTGTTAGCTAATGTACTAACTTATTTAATTTTTTAGTTTAGTTTTCATCAGATTTTTATTAGAGCTAGCTGCTAGCTGTTATCTGCATTGATGGTCCCTGTCTATCTGCTATCTGTTATCTACAGTCTTTCCAGCGGAACTTAGAGGCTAGCTAACTAGTTCATTTTTCTTCTGAATCGTGTCCACCTCCTAATCCTTGAGGTGAACCTGTGGGACACAGCTGAACTTCCTGTCAGTGTGTTTGCTCTTTAGGTCATGATTGACAAGCAAATGTTCACATTAGCATTAAGAATCAATAAACAAATGTGTTGTTTGTGCGTGTGTGTGTGTGTGTGTGTGTGTGTGTGTGTGTGTGTGTGTTGAGCTTAGCGATACATTATTGACGGCCACTTCATGTTTAATGCATTCACATATTTTGTTGATGTTAATAATTTAGTGTGCACTCTGTTCAGCTGAGTGTATACACGCCTGAGTCAGCAAAGGCGTCCCTCAGGGGTGTGTATGCGCCTTGGATGGTGTAAACTCTGGAGCGTGTATATGTGTGTGTGTGTGCGTGCCTGAGAAGAGCCCTTTTTTCCTCCACAGAGAGTAGGCTTTTCCATCAGGGCTCACCCTGATGACGCTTGGAGGGAGGGCGTGTGTGTGTGTGTGTGTGTGTTTGTGAAACTCCTCCGTGTCTGGGCTTGCGCTCAAGGCACATCGGGTATTCAGTGTGGAGAGGGTCAGTGGATGTCTTTCCACTGTTTGTTAAGTTAATTCTGCATCAGAGCATCTTGATGGATGTGTGTGTGTGTGTGTGTGTGTGTGTGTGTGTGTGTGTGTGTGTGTGTGTGTGTTTGGGGGTATGTAGTAACATAGTGTGTTGCAAGTTCAGCACGGGGAGGTATTCAGGAGGGACCGTGTGTTGTGCCATGTGTGTTAAAGGAATATTTTCTCTAGAGGAGGGGATTTCTTCCTTCCCTCCTACTCCCACTCCCACGTGCTAACTGCAAAACACCACACACACACACACACACACACACACACACACACACACTTTCATATAAGCACGCATTCTCATATACTTCCTCACGCAGACAGACCTCCTTTATCTCTCTCTCTGATCAATGGGTCTGTGTGCGCTGCGAGATTTATTTCCCGGCGACCCGGACAGCCCGGCAGCTTTTAACAGACAGTAACTCACGCCGAATGGACAAACAGAGTCAGCCATTCATCTCCTCAAGCTCCGGCTCTTCACAAACACGCACACCTTTGTCCTACGGACACACAGATCAACCATGACACTATCTCATACTGCAGGAGATTTCAGCTCGACACCGTAGCCTCCTTTTACATCGCGTCCTGAGCGTCAGGTTTATATCCGGGTTGGGATTATCCTCATAAATCCTGGAGGTGTAAATGATTCCTGAGTTCTAATTTACACCTCTTCGTTTTGTGCGCATTGTATCTGGATGTATAATGATCAGATCTATTTCGGATTAGTGTCCTAACCCTGTTCGTTCTCACATTGCAGCATTTATTATTATTTAAAATGGTAATGTTAAGAATAATCAGCTTGGTTCTTCGACGGTTTTCTACAAAAAGTCGTTTCACTGAAAAGTCAGTGGGTTAAGTAGGGTTTAGCTAGCTGTAGTTATTCAAGAATAAAGTTTTCGCCAAATATGGGGTAAACATTTTTACTATGCTAGCTCATATTAGTTATTGGTTGTCTAGCTAACATGGCGTGCACATTGAGATTATGAAGCCTAAAGCATTGGATTTTTTGAAGAAGCAAGAAGAATGTTTATATATCTGGAGAACATTTATAGGACATGGATTTATGCAAAACTCACTTTTTCACATTTTTATACATCTAGACACTTTTTTAACGTTGTTTTGGTCAGGGTGTAAACATGCTAATGAGATTTTCCGCCATTGTGATGTCATATAAGAAGAGCCCCTCCCCTGGCTTGTTGCTCAGGAGGGGTGTGGCTCAACAGTTGATCATTTACATAGACACTGAAACGGAGCGAAATAAAGTCAGTTTCAGGTTCGAGGGGGAAAAAAATATGCATGATCTAAGAAGTGTTTCAGCTGGAGCTTTAACACACACACACACACACACACACACACACACACACACACACACACACACACACACACACACACACACGCACACTTTGAGGTAGCTCTGAAACCTGTATTAACTTGTTAAAGAAATGGTAAAATAGGGGACCTTTAAGGAAGGAGTCTCCAGTGTGAGTACTTTGTCAGTGACAGAATACTTTCCCAGTGATATGGTTTTCGTCTTACAAGTTTCATGGGAGGAAAACAAAAGATGGTGGCTGATTATAATTGTTTATACATGAGTGATAACAGAAACTGGATTCAACGCAACCGTAAATGTTTAAAAAGTGTGACTTGTCACTCTTTAAAACATAATAAAACTTATAATCAGTGGTATAAGGGGGGGATTAAGCAGTCTGTTTCCTTTTATTTATTGCTAACTTCACTGAGCCGGAGTAAGGAAGATAAAAAGGAAAGCAGACAGATCGCTCACCTCACCCTCATTAATCCCTTCATCAACAGAAATCTCGGTAGTCGCATTAAGGCGTTAGAATGTATTAGGGTTTACAGGCGTGGCACGCATCGACACTTCTGCAGCCAAGAAATTTAAGCACGTTTTTTAAATCCGTTCCTGGACGGGTGGTGTAACGTGAGGAGAGCGGTTCGTCGGTGCCAAAAGTAGGAATGTCAGGAGCCAATACACCAACTGGGGAGTGTGGAGGATCCGACTGCGTGCTGTACGCTCTAGTCTAACTAATTAGCTTGCACTTTGCTGCGCTGTGGTTGCCCTTCTCCGCTCGGAGAGGTAGCTCCTTCCCTGCGGAGTAGCGCGTGTACCTGGAGCCAGCAAATCCCATGGCTCTGGGGAGAGCTGCAGTGTGTGGTGTGGTTTGGTTTACTGCAACAAACAAGGTGTTTCTACCTGTGTAGTTTTACATCCATTTATGTGTGTGTGCTTTTACATTTCATATATATATATATATATACTGTATGCGTGTTCATGTGAGCTATTCAAATGCTTGGAAATCGATGCCGCTCTGGTCAAAGGCACTTAGCAGCACTTTTTGCTGCGTTTCCCCTGTAGAGACAGTTTTCCATATTTATTAATGTTTAAACATCCCAGAGTCTCGTGAGATCAATTAATAGTTTCGATAGCAGAACAAGCAGGCTCTGGCTGGATGAATATTGAATCTTGGAGCTGCGGCTCGTCTTGATGGTTCATACTCGACTGCGCCAGTGTGTCTGGTGTAATTTGGGACGAAACATCCATAAACAATTTCATTGAAAAGGCCTTCGTGGCTCGGCAGCGAGGGCGTCGGGTAATAAATCAATCCTCCGGTAAAGGCTTGCAGGTAAACACGCTGATGTAATCGCCGTCCACGCTTGCTGGAAAAGCGAGCGTTCTAATAGACGATCTGCTCTGCGCTGAGAGTCTCTAATGCTGACGCCAGAGCTCCGAGCTAATTGGGAAGAGGGCTCCATGTGTGTTGAGGGGTGGGCGGGGGGGGGGGGGTACTTAGCAGTGTTTAACTCTTTAATGTCTACAAATGCAGTAGATTATGACTAGCGTGGATACCTGAATCGCTGAGCAGGGGCTATACCGAGCTTCACAACAGTTTTAATCTCATGACTAGATCCGGAAAAAAAAATCAATGGCAAAATGATTGTTTCAGAAGAAGTAAAACACCACAAGGGATACTGTTCTGGGAAAATCCTCAATGTCGGCCCTGACATGAACCGACGTTAGTTATTTTCCTACTACAGTGTTTCCTTAAGTGGGTTATTATATATTCTGACTAATCGAATTATATTATATGTGGAAGCAGAACTTCTGGGGGATCTGAGGAATAAAAATAAGAAGAAGAAACCAGACGTACGGTGGTGTGGTCTTATTATCGAATGTTTATTGTGATATGAATCAGGGTTTAATTCATAAGTCATTCATAAGCTTGAAGTCTACATAGATACTGATGTTATTAAACATAAGACGAGTCTTATGAGTCATTCAAATTGTTTTAGTCATTTCAGTTACGGCATCTTTTATTCATAATTCACTATTTGATCGTTTTTGGATATGTAAGTCTCCAACGTATAGTGTGTGTGTGTGTGTGTGTGTGTGTGTGTGTGTGTGTGTGTGTGTGTGTGTGTGTGTGTGTGTGTGTGTGTGTGTGTGAAATATTTGGAAACCATAATAAAATCCCTTTTTCTTTTTCACTTTGCGTCTATAGATGTGCATGACCAGTCTGTTCAGATATCCTCCTTTGTATGATGTCATTTTCGGAAAAGGGGACAATGCGAATAGCACTTCCGTCTGCTCGATTCTTGAGCTCCATTTTCAGGGACGTCAAACATCCTGCATTCTGATTGGCTAGAAAAATGCAGAAACAGCGTGTTTGGAACTGGGAAGGAATTTCAGGAATGCCAGAATGCATGATCAGAATCTAGAGCATTATGGAGACCTCCTTAAAAAGACTTTATAAAGGAGTACAATATGGCACCTTTAAATGATTCGTTCACTGAACCGGTCGATTGCTCCAAAAGTATTACAGGATGTAAGCATGTTTAGTAGAAGAATTAATTTTCACATGCCAAAACAAGACATGCTCACTCAGTTCTAACTTATTGCACATGAACAGGACTCATTTAACTCATCAGCTCATCTGATTCGTTATGCGAATTAAGAATGAACCTCTGTACTGACTGAATAATTCATTGATTAAATAACAGGCCCGCTGAATGACCAAGAATTGAATTAAATGATTCACTGATTCATGCAGAGCAGGTAGAGCTGAAGGACTGAATAAATCACTGAACGGATTCATGAGGAGCGTGGACCAGGTTTGCAATTATGAATATGAATGAAAATATAATTGTTTGTCATGCATGTTTTAGTTTTTGTAGTTTGGAACGGAATGAGCGTGACCGATGCGTCCGCGTTCATGATTCCTGAATCATTTGCAAATAGAACATTGTTGTCCTTTCATACTTTGATGCGTGAAAGAAAGTCAGGGCAAGACACCCTGTTGTTTCGTGTAATAGTCTTTTAATATGCTACGTGTTGTTTTCACTGTTACATAACGCTAGTTTTAGGTTCAGCAGAACTTTTGTCAGACTCTGGATTAGTTTCTGTATTTATCTGATATATATACACGGTATATATAAACCCAAATGGCTCTGAGGCTATAAGCAAATACGTTAGGCTAGGCAATCTCCATCCCTCTCTCGCTCAGTCTCTCGGCCTCTTCTCGATCTGGCTCTATTCTGATCTATTCATCACGCTCCTGCTGCCGTCAGAGAGGTGGAAGGCACTGAGGTGTGAGAGCCTTTAGATCAGTGACCCAGTAAATTCACACAGACGCCCAGCCTCCTCCATCCATCCCGCCCTGGGGAGCGCAACGAATCAGCCCATGAGTGTGTTTGTGTGAGTGTGTGTCAAAGCAAGGTATGATTGGTCGGTGTATAGGGGAAACCTGATTGCAGCATTGAGCTTTTTCCCGTCTCTCGTTCCCGCGCCGCGAGGAATTGGAGGGCTTTTCCAGAAGATGAAGGAAAGCCGCGGACTCAAATAAGCAGTTTTGCTCAATTGATTTGAATTATACAGGGTTGTCAGCAAGCAAGCAGCAGAAAAACAGCTTGGCAAATAACAAATTATGCCACGGCGCTCAGCCGAGGGGAATTGACGGAGCTCCTGGTTTCGCTGTGAGGTCTGCCATGAGCAAGGGCAGCGAATGAAAGCAATGCAAATACGCAACGGTGAAGTACAAACCTGTTTTATTTATTTATTTTTTTAAGCAAATTAAGTCAGACATCTTTGTTATATTTATGATTTATAAACCTTGTTTAAATGCTTTCATCAGTCTGTTGTTGATGTAGAAATACAAAAAAAAAAAAAATCCCCTGAACCCCTTTTTGATGGATTATTTTATGAATTTAATAAAATAATTCAACCTTTTCATCCCTGAACTTTCCAACCCAAAACACACGGATCAGTTCACCTGCAAAAAAAGTAAAGCTTTATACCACAAAAGTCTCGAATCTTAAACATCAGAAGCTGTCTAAAAAGTAACATATAATAAAGGATATTAATATTTAAATTATATTAATGCACAATTAAATTAATTTAAATACACTATCGTTTCTATAGTCACAAATGACCTCAGAATCGTTATAATCATCATAGAGCGGAACTTTAAAAAAAATTACATTCATTTAACATTTAAGGAAGGAGTCGCCAGTGTTAGAGCGAAAGTATGTAGCAGTCGTAACCGTATTTCTTTAATGTCTTACCAACTTCAAGAGATGGAAAAAAAAACTGAAGCTGGTGAAGGAAGTACCAGGCAACAGTAGCCCCGCCCATTAGGCCTAACCTGGCTCTAATAAGTAAATAATAATTATAAGGCGGCGCTGTGGCTTAGTGGTTAGCACTGTCACCTTGAACCTCCAGGGTCCGGGTTCGATTCCCACCTCGGGGTCTGTGTGCATGGAGTTTGCATTTACTCCACGTTCTTGATGGGTTTCCTCCGGGTACTCCGGTTTTCTCCCACAGTCCCGAGACATGCAGATTAGATTGAGTTGCATCCGCAAATTGCTTAGGCCTGAACTGATAGGCTCCAGGCCCCCTGCGAACCTGCATACAGGATCAGATGATGACTGAGAGAAATCTGAATATAATCCATAGTCGTGAGCCACTTGTAGCTCGACATCAGGGTTTGATTAATCATCATGTGACTTCTTAATTGTAAATAAGCTCCACCTTCTTAAATGAATGTGTGTGTGTGTGTGTGTGTGTGTGTGTGTGTGTATAAGCTCTCTGACACAGAGACCCCTTTAAACACACACACATGCACACAAACAGGTTGCTTAACCTTGACTTGTTTTTTCGTTCGTCTTTCCTCCTCCGCCTCTCCTCACACCCCTGTTTCCATGGTGATAGTGCCAATGCAGTTTACTTCAACTGGAGTCACATCGCTCTTCAGAGCAGCATCCTATGACTGCTCGACGGAGACACATGCTCTCTTTTTCCTCACTCCTCCTCTCTCTCTCTCTCTCTCTTACACACTCGTCGACTTCCACATCACAGGAGCCAAAGCTCTCGTCTACGGGGCTGTGTATAGCGTGTGACAGGAACACGCTGTCTACAGGTGCATCGTGGGAGATAGCAGGTGATGGACTCCAGGAGTGTCTCCTGCCTCCCGAGATAAAGCTGCGTTCCTGATTCCCTGCTTGCATCCCAGAATTCCCTGTGCACGCCTCCTAAGGCTAGAGAGGTTGGCGTTCATGTTTCTGCCTGATTCTTTTCAGCGGATCAGCCAGGCGTAGAAATGTTCGGCGAAAACTCTTGTCATTTTTTTTTTCTTTCTCTTTCCCTTTTTTTTTTTTTTTTTTTTTTTTGTTGTTGCCACTTTCCATCTGTGTGCCGGTCCCTTTTTGATGACATCACACCTCACCTCACCTTCTCTTCCCTCTCTCTCTCTCTCTCTCTCTCTCTCTCTCTCCTTCCTTTAAGCCAAAGCGAGTTCTGTCTCTCCGTCTCCACCATGTCCAGCCTGGCTCCATATTCTTTTTTACCCCCTGCGTCCATCCTCCTTCGTCTTCTTGAATCTCAGCCAATTGAGCCATGCTACATATCTTATGCTGGCAATCCTGCTGACAATTATAACAATTACAGCCAGTTTTAGCACAGCATGCACACACACACACACACACACACACACACACACACACACACACACACACACACACACACACACACACACACACACAATATGCAGTCTGTGCCAGAGTTTTATTTGCTGGAACGCCGCAATGCACAGTGTTTAATTAGAACTAAGCAGGCGGTGTTTGTTTAATCTGTACTCTGCAATACCCATTTAGTTCCCCTCCACCCTCTTTTTCTCCCCCCCCCAGCGTTTTTATTTCCCCGATTTTCCCGCTCCAGTCCTGAGGTGTATATTGAATGTGCTGGATCTTTTCTCCTTCAGTACTCTAAGCCAGAGTTGCACCTCATCAAGAACGACACGATCCACCTCTTACTGACTGTCGTTCTGGATTGCCTGAGAGAACCCACACCCCAACACACACACACACACACACACACACACCCCAACACACACATACACACACACACACACACACACACACACACAATATGTGGCTTGCATATTACCATATCTGTGTAATACTATGCCTACATCTATCCTGTACAGAAACATTATCATTCCCTAAGGCATAAACAACTTAATTGCACCTTCAAATATACAGCACCGGTCCTTGAGGTCCAATTAAATGGCTTTTAAATGCATGCTAGATTCACTTTGCCAGGTAACTATAGGAAACCAAAGCATTTGTACCCTGAAAAGTGCCATGTAATGAGCCGAGGGTTTGCATGCTATGTGCTGATACGTGCCAATAAATCAAGAAACTTAGAGGACACTCCAAGAAAGGCGTAAAACTATACATTTTATATATATATATATTTTTTTATCTGAGATTCACTGCAAATAACTGGAACATGTAGGCTAAAGGTCTCATAATTTACTATTTCTGTAACAAATTAAATTAGGTTTCAGAAGTGTGTGTGTTAATGCCCCAGCTGAAATACCCCTCAGTTAACGCTCCGTTTCACTCCTCCTCGAAACATGTCGTTTCAGTGTCTATGTCTAGAGAAGTGCAGAGCTGAGCAGCAAGCTGGTTGGAGGAGGGGCTCTCTCATATGAGGTCACACTAGGGAGAAAATCTTAATCGGCTTAGCCTTTGAAATTTTGTATCAAGTACAAAGATACAAAAAACACTACATGATTGAGGACAAGACCTCAACAAAAGGCCAATATGATAGTTTGTTCCCACTACCTGAAGATTCACAATGTGCTTATAAGAGAAATAAGAGAAAAAATTACGAAATGAGAAGGTTTTTTTATGATCATGATTAATATGAAGATTATTCGAAGCAACGTACTGTAGGAGCGAAATTAAAGTAAGGGTCTTACTGAAAGGCCTGGTTTGGAAAAGCTTAACCATAGAACCAGTGCAGGCAAGTTGGGTTTATACAGTATATAATAGAAGGCCATAGTTTGCACCATGTTGGCATTTTATGCCGATGCATAAGTCCCATGTTAGTACTGCAAATGTTCGAAACAATACAGAAAAATATTCCGTCTAATTAAATTCTTCTTCCAGTTTCAAAAGAAAGATTGGTCAAAGGAAAATAGTCATGTGATTCCTATGGACCCTATTCCAGCTACAGGTGGTCAAATAATAATCTTTTTTTTTTTTTTTTTCCTGGCCAGGCAGTGTATATTTAAACTAATTGATAGATATGAATTATCATGATCAAGATGATGGGTGAGAGTACACCTTGTCTGGAGAAACACACCCAAGAAATATTGTCCGTTTCATATCCGTCTTCCGACTTTTAGAGTACGATGTCTGAAGTTCTTTTTCTGATCTTCTCACATCTGGATATCTGCACACTCCAGCAGCGCTAAGCAACACTCTGGTGCTCGGCACCTGCCAGTGATAACATGTGTTCAGCTCTCCAGCGTTAATCGAGGCGATAAATAGAGAGCAGAAAAGCAGAAATGATGCTTCTGACACATTTTAGGAGATGGAGCGAGCTAAGTGTAATGTCTGTGTGGAGCGGGGCCGCTCAAATTACAGAAAGACGTTTGAATGACAAGACAAGCTGGTCAATTGGCGGGCCATTCTCTCGCCGCCTGGGCGGTGTGTCTGAGCGTTTGCGTTCAGCATTAATGGGGTTTAATGGATCTGAAGAGGTCTTTAAGCAGAAGGGCTTGTTTAAGAAAGCGCTCAAGGGCAGCGTCCAGCTGCTTGCTTTCTCTCTTTTCACACGGATGTGTTTACCCCTGAAGCCTTGTCCTTCGCTTGCTCCTTCTCTTGTGCGCTCTCTCTCTCTCTCTCTCTCTCTCTCTCTCGTATGAATAAGCGATGAGATTTCATACCTCACCGACCTCGGGCACTTTTTACAAGTTCATCAATCATCATCCCCCCTTTCGTCTCTTACGCAGAGCAGATGTTTTGGGATGTGCTGAGTTTTTCGGGGCCTCCTTCTCCTGACCCCGTTCATAGATCTTACTCAGCGAACAGAAAGAAAGATTAACATGGAAAAGAGACAGATAGCATACGAACGGGCATCATGGGAGTGTAAAGAGGACGAGCGAATGCTAGCGGACAGCCGGGTCACGGCGAAGGGGGCATTGATCAGCTGAGACCTTGGACTATGTTGAATTATAAGAGCAGAGGTTCTCGCTCAGAGCGTGTAAAACCCAACTATCGCTCCTTGCCGTCCAGCGCAGCCTGGGGTAGTGTGTACTGTATGTACGCCCACTCGCACTCATTCCTCTGGTTCTGACATGCACCACAGTTTGAAAAAGAATATGTTATCAGCCAGAGCTGGAGAGAAGGACGTCGGCGTATGTTCACAACCCTTCTTTTCATCACACATCAGCTGAAGAATGAATTTGGTTCAAATGAATTCTCCAATTCACCTTCAGTGAGTTCAGAGAACGCTCAGCTGAGGCTTTTCCTTTTGCTTTTTGCTTTTTTCGTCTTGTAGGTTCTCATTAAATACAGACATCATGTTCAACTCTACAAATGAACTGCTCCTGATGGTTCTTGTTTACCGTTCAGTCCAGGGTTAAAACCCTGCATGCAGAAATAACTTCAAATAGACAGTTTTTTTTTCTAGTTATGGAATAAGTAAGGGAAAAAAAACACTAGAGGGGGTGCTGTTGTAGGAAAATAATCAATGGCACCACAACAGTTTGCTAAGAATTACAATCCTTTATTTCTTAAACACCAGAACATCATATATTTTTTTTATCTGATTATAATTATATCTAATGCATCACGCATAATCATCATTTTCACACACACACACACACACACACACACACACACACACACACACACACACACACACACACACACACACACCCCTTTCTTCTAGACATGATATGATTTAACATCTTCAAAAAAATTTTTTTGAAATTCTTCACATTAAAAAAAAATCCTTAGGGCAATACGCAATACTAACAACTGTCAACGTTTACGATTTCAGCAGACCCCAGTATAGATCTCTTCCAAATGGTTGAGATGTCGCTTCATGGTAAAAGTGCTGCATAAAACAGCTAAAATTCTGTGTGGTGATGCAACAGCACAAATGTGTGAGCATTATGGTAGAAAAATGTGTTATTGCTTTCAATAACACAGATGTGCACGCATGATGGCTGCCTCGCATATCCTGCGTTGGTGCTTAAACTGTAGGGACTGTATAAACAGCAGGCATGCCAAAAATGGCAGAAAGTGTTTTGAAGTGAAGTTGTGCTACAACACAATTGAAAAGACAGTTGTTGTGTCTGTTTAAAGAAAAAAGTTGAAAGTTTTTAGAAAAGCAAACCTCAACCGATTGGTAGAGATGGCCCAATCAGATTAAGTTCAACACTTTTTTCAATATGATAAATGACTCAAAATTTGCTCTACTAAACTGTTGAGTAAAATGTAAAGAGCATGTGTGCAAATAAAGAATTTGTTAAAGACCTGGAAATGGTGGTCTTGTAGAGTTTGTGCTACCACGAATAACCAGTAACATGGTTTTAGACGCTTTAGTCATATTGAGGATGGCTGTAAGAACCTGAGGAATGACAAGAGCAGGAAGTGGACTCATCGCGCAGTGCTGTGCATTAGGTCAGTAGTATAATCAAAGAAAAGGGGGTGCATTTACATTTGCACACGTTACTACACACACTTTAATGTATTGTCTCCGGATGCAGCAGAATGACGTATTGATTCGATCAATCAATGAAGTAAAAGCCATAAGTGCTGTTCACTACTGTAATGGTGGCACTTAAGGAGGGTGGACCATCATTCCTGAACAACTACATCACCGTATCACTCCATCCATCCAAGAAAGAGAGAGAGAGCGAGAGAGAGAGACAATATGAAGTGGCATTACGGCTGACTCTGCTGTGTGTCTGCCTCCTTTCCTCTTTTGTGTTTTAATGATTAATGTGTGGCTAAGCAGGGGGTCCACTCCTTCATTACGCCGCCCCTCTCCTTCTCTCTCCTTTCCTCTCTAACCATCCTTCTATCCATTTGCTTTTGGTAGCAATTCATCATGCACTGCTTTGTGTTGTATGAATGTAAAAACGCGTTTGAAAGAGGCAGTGAATATTATCAGATACACTACACCGGCAGGGAAATTCCTTCCTTCCTTCCATCCCTCTTTCCTTCCTTCCGTTTGTCTTCTTTCCATTATTTTGCTCTTTATTTTTTTCCCATCCATTCTTTCTTTTTCTTTCCTCTCTTTTGCTCTTCACTTCTTCCTTCCTTAATTCTTTCTACACTTTCATTCTACTGCATTTTGCTTTTCCTTCCTTCCTTCTTCCTTTCCTCCTTCTATTCTTTCTTTCCTTCAGTTTTTTCCTTTTTTTGTATTCTCTTTTGCCATCTTCCTTTTTTCTTTTGTCTTTCTTTATTGTTCCTCCTCCCTCGCCTCCTTTCCTCCTTGTGTATTTTTCTCCTTTCTTCCCTGCTTCCTTCCTCATTTTCTTTTCCATTATGCACATTTTCTGCTTCCTTCTTTTGTTTCCGCCTCCAATTTAAATTTAATTTCTAATGAAATGTCGCTGCATACTGCAACGCGACATACAAGCGTATTTGCATTTTAAAAATCCGCTCTGTCTCCAAACCTGATTTAAAGGAGGCAGGGTGTGTGTGTATGCGTGTGTGCTAAAACAGTCATTATTTTTTACAGTAAAGTCTTTGTCATTTTGTCAGTTGTGTGAGTGTGTTTCTGTTTCCTGACCCTGCGCTAACTGCTCCGCTCTCTCCGCGCTCTCAGCACGCAGGAACTCAGTGGCTCAAGGAGCTATTTTGACTCATCAAACATTCATCAGTTCAAAGCAGCTTCTACAAGAAACGACTCGGCCCTGTGTGTGTGTGCGTGTGTGTGTGTGTGTGTGTTTGTGTGTGTGTGAGCGCGTCCTCAGCCTTAACCTTTGGCTGTGATCCTGTAAGAGAAGGATCAGCTGCCTGACACAGTTTGTCAGTCGGTCTTTATTGCCTGCAATAACGGCTGAGCTGCTTTTACAAAAGAAGCAATAGGGAGCTCGCCTATAGGTGCAAAATTTCTCTGTGATTTCAGTCGAGAAGAATTGGAGGAATAAAGGCAGACAGCCTGAGGTGGGGGAAAAGAGAACAGAGAAGAAAAAAAGAAAAAAAAAGCGAGGATGATTGTTGAAAGCTTTAACCGTAATCCCACACGGAGCTGGTGCGTCATCCCCGGTGTCCTGATTTGCTCCGGGTCTCATATATGTTTAAAGCAGCCTTCTTGTACATGGATGCCGAAGTATTGACCTTCTTGATGAGCTCTGATCCACAGGGAGCAGATCTGGAGCTCTTGAGTGCCTCCCCCAGGCAAACACTTACACACAAGCACGTATAAGAACAAAACCTGGCACCGGGATGGAGCGAGATGGGATGAGATGGGCCTGGATAGGGTGGGAGATCATATTGAATCGCTTTAAGTGCCGTTTCATGGCTCTGCGATTCAGCTTTAAGTGCGCGGTGCGTTCCTCCGGGACGCTGCGTCCAGCCCTCCGGCGGATCGTACGGAAACGGCCCGCTGAACTCCGGCAGAGCGCCGAGGTCAGGCCCAGACTCTTGAGGTTAAGTATGTTATGACTGATGAGGTGGCTTAATAGTGCACGTCTGCTCGGTTATCGATTAACGGCATGGATTATGCATGCCTTTCTCCATTTGTGTCCACACAGACGATGGCGTACATTAGGATGACGGATGTGGGAGAACATAAACTCAGGCTCAATTGCCTTTTTGTTGCACCTCTATTACATTATACATGATGAAATGCGCGGTCTGCTTCTTCCGATCGTGCAAACTTACAGTACAATGCTCTCGTTACGTTTACGAGCGTTCTGCTGTAGTGTGATTTATTTCTTTTTTTTTTTGTTGATAATAATAATATAAAGAAAACAAAATGCAATCTGATTAGGTTTTGGAGTCGCTATAGAGGTTTGATTTTGATTCACGGTGGCATAATGCAATTATGAACTATTATGTTCCTTTTTCTTTTTCTTTTTTTTCCCCTTTTTCTTTAGATAATGCTGTTCTGTTGGGAACGAAGCACACGGTACAGTCTGTCTCTAGGCAGTACAGCCTTTGTAGTGAGAACATACTGTGGAAAAAAGAAAAATCGGGATTTAGCTTGACTGTTAATGTCCCTTTTAAATGCTAAATGTAAAATGGAGCTTAAAATAAAAGGAAATAGCAACAGGGAATAAAATATATTTTTAAAAAATGAGAGTAAATACTGAATTGAAAAAAGGAGAAATACATACAAAGAAAATAAAACAGACAAAATATTAATACGCATGCCTGCTCATCCTTTCATTTACTTATTCATTCATTCATTCATTCATTCATTTTTTAAACTTATTTATTTATTCATTTGTTTTTGACAGCAAATATATAATAATAATACAAATTTATAATTTTTTTTATAAATTACAGTTGAAAAACAAATATTAATTAGAAATATTCTAATAACAATATAATAAAAATGATTTAATATGTTTAAATATTTTAGTAGCTTTAATAGCTACATTTTAATTGCATTTATGCAACAGAAACTTTCAGATATTTCATATACTTGATACACAAGTAAAAATAAATTTAATCCACCCAAGCATTGTGTTCCTACATTAATCTCTAAGCATGTAAAATCTGATTATGGCATTTTCTCATGGATTGTTTTTGTTGTTGTTGTTGTTGTTGTTGTTGTTGTTGTTCCCATCTCTATAATCCATTTCCTTCTCAACCCTCTACACCAAATGCTAACTTTGTCCTGATGTAATTCAGTCATTGATTTAAGCTTTGTTGTAATGTGTTTTATTGATGACGCTTTGCTTTATATCTGGAGGATTGTGAGGGATTTGGGCCTCTTTTTTTTTTCTTTCCCTCCGTATTAAAATTCAGGGTTTTCTTCGTTGCTCAGGCTTGAATAGACTCTCAGTCATCCGTCCTGCCAGTCTCAGAGACATGAGCCGTATCTTATTCAGACCTGTCCAGACGCTCGCAGGGCCTGTGATTTGCGCCGGTGCCCCGTGGGCGCAACCGAGCTCCGACACACACAAAGGCCCAGTGGGTGTGCAGCGAAGCTTTGCACAAGGCTCATGGAAAAACAGCCTTTGCTTGGTTGTTTACTTAACACCACTGAGATAAGTGTGGCCGACACACATTCATGCGCACACACAAACATGCACACACACACACACACACACACACACATGCAAGCATTTCGCCTACAGGCTGCACCCGTGGTCCGGTCTAGACGTGTTCATCCACCATACAGCCCTG
>JAAGKR010009435.1:3325-26693 GCA_011419295.1 Clarias macrocephalus | reverse complement strand
ATCAAAGTTACAGCAGCTCAGAAGACAGTCAAATAATCCATAATCATACACATAAACACAACCAAACAATATTCCATGTACAATAGACATTAGAGCCAGCTTTATATCCTTCATATACATGAGATCAGTTTAACTTTTACCTTTTAATATATCTTTAAATTTAACCTGTCATGAGATTATCACTGAAGTAGCATTGCATATAAAAAATTGTCATTTACCTTTAACAGTGAGTCTGACGTCTCTGAATTCATCCCCTGTAACACTACACATGTAAACTCCTCCATCCTCTACAGTCAGGTGTGATATGAGCAGAGAGAGATTTCCTGAAGACTGATCATTAACCAGCTGAAATCTGTCTTTGTACTGATCACTCTCAGGAGATATCTCTACACAGACATTTGTGTATTTTGTCCATGTGACTGTCACAGGTGTGACGTGGAGGTCAGTGCAGGAGCAGGGCAGCAGTACTGAGTCTCCTGTGTATGCAGTGATGGATTTTTCACCTCCTCTTCCTTCCAGCCTGCAGCCTGTAGGAACACATCAGTTAAATAAGTCAGTATCTGAGATACAGTAATCATTTATGCATGTTTACAAAGTTTGCCCGAAAGGTTCACAAACTTCTCCATAACATTGTGACCATGTGTGTGTGTGTGTGTGTGTGTGTGTGTGTGTGTGGGCATAAAACATTTTTTTGTGTGTTTTTATGTGTGTGTTTGTGTGTGTGTGAATGTCATTTGCGTAAAGCAAAAACAAGTTATGGCATTATTTGTAAAAAAAAGCGATGATTATTTTAGATTGTAACGTTAGATTAATAATAAATTAATTCATACATTCATTACTTACCAGCAGTGATTTAATTGTGTCTGTGAGGTTGAGTATCATTAGAGACGTTTCCTGTTAAGGTTTCAGATAAAGCATTCTTTCCGTTATTGTGTGTATGAAGTCGTCCCACATTTGTAGTGTGGTGTGGGACGACTTCATATACACAATAACAGAAAGACTGCTTTATCTGCTTATTCATTATTTTTATAAATTCATCGTTTTGGGTTGTGGAACGAATCATTTGAGTTTTCATTATTTTTTATGAGGGAAATTCACAATCCCAGGTTTCACTGTAAATTTCTGTGAAACAAATCTACAGTAATGTTAAAAGTTAAAGTTATTAACAGGTAACGTTTTTAAAACATTGTCACTGTATGCCTCTTGTATAAAAGCTAATCCACCACATATGATCCCATCGCATGGATGCCCTGTGTGGTCTGCCTGGGATGCGTGTGGTGACTGGGGACAGTTCACTTTACCATGAAGACAGTCCTGGCCTAGGCTGAATCAGACAGCTGTTCTCTGATGCCATGACAAGAGTCACTCGATAGTTCTGGACTGGAGTTTCCTACAGTCTACCTGAGCCTCCAATAACAAACTGGACTCCATATTAACTTAAACACATCTCCTGTAATACTAAACTTCCAGCCTCCTAACACACAGTATGACTCCTACTGCCATCTCAGGAAGTTTTTCCTTGCCAGTGTCACCCTCAGCTCGCTCATCAGGGACAATCTAATCATTTTGATTCATACACATTCACATTTCATAGAAACTTCCATAATTCTATTGATTGTGTAAAGCTGCTTTGTGGCAATAACAACTATTAAAAGAGCTGTACAAATAAAATTGAACTGAATTGAATATGCCATCACGGATGCTTTTATTGAAAGTGAGTTATGAAACTGAAAGAGGACTCTCCTGCGCAGGTAAAGGTTAACCACGGTAGCTTGGCAGTGCCTGGATTTGAACTCATTCTAGTCATATGTCATGGCTTCCTCTGAGTTTTCTCATGTTTATATAAAATATATCAGGCAGCTAAGAAGTTGTACTTCATCGTCTTGTGCCTGATTATACTGTTATAACTTTTTCCTGTTATGCTATAGAGGTGTTTCACTCTGTCTTGGTCATCATCTGTGGGCATTAGTGTACACCTTTGCATTTAGCCTGTAGCTCAGCTATGAGTTGGTGTTTTTTTTTTTTTTTTTTTTTTTTGTCTGGGAATAAAATACTGAAAAAGTCTGCCCTTGCATTAACCCTCACATTTTTTCACAACAACATAGCTGCCTAACACATTTCTTTCCTTTTTCTAGCTTACACAGATTTATACGAGAGATGTTCAAGTCAAACCAGAACTTGAAGATTTAAAAATGATTGACATATACAGAAGACTTCAAGCACAATACAGTGATGAGACTTTTAGCTGCAGTAAAACATGTGAATAGTGAAAACATTTAAAAGACTTATAAATAAATGTCAGGTTGATAACATGGTATAAACTTACATGTTTGTTTAAATAAGCTTGGTTAAATAAAACAAATGGAACAAACTTAATCCAATACAGTTTAACCTTGGATTGCGAGCATGATCCATTTTGGAAACATGCATGTAATCTAAAGCACTCATATATAAAAGCGCATTTCCCCGTAAGAAACTCAACCCAAAAGTATTAATATAAAAATTATTAATACAAAATCTAAAGTTAAAATTCATACAAATTAACCTAGACTAATTAACACACTGAGACTGAGCAATGGAAGAAAATTACCCACAATCCTGCAGCACGAGTAGAGTGTAGAACAATTGGTTTAGTTGTGATCACATGACGCTCGGCAGAGAAAGCGCATGCATACTACTCGTATTTCAAGACCTTGCTCGTTTATCAAGTTAAAATTTATTGAACATTTTTGCAAAAAATTGCAAAATTCTCAAAGACCAAGTTACTCACAATTCAAGGTTTTACTGCACCTTTACAATGATTTAACAAAGAGACACCTTTCCATTCTAACACCTACCTACAATAATTAATATCCCACTTTCCATTGCATTGTCTGGTATATTAAGGCTCATAACTGCATTTTTCTATAAAATTAATACTGTATTTGCTGTGTGTGATGACGTTGGGATATTAAAGGGCCACCAAGTTTGTTATGTTTTGTGAATGCGAGCCCGATGTGGGGCTTAAGAGGGGGGATTGTGGAGACTGTTTTCAACACTTCTTTCTTCTTTTCTTTTCACTTTACTTTTCCAACGACTTAAATTTTTGTTGTTTTACTCACTCACTCACTCTCACTTATACAGTATCGCTTTATCCTGTATTCAGGGTCGCAGTGGACAGGGTGCCAAACCATCGCAAACTCTTTTTTTCTTTTCTCCTTTAACACAACTTTTGTCTTTTCTTTTCAGCACATTCTTTTTGCTTTTCTTTTAACACGCTATTTTCTTTTTTCTTTTCACAAATGCTTTGTCCCTATACCTGAGTGTTTCGCTCCATACACAGTGCTAGCTAAACATCAACATAAATAATTGTATATAGCTATTCATGCTAGCAGATTTTTTGTGGATTATTCATAACATTACCCATACTCCAGTTCTCATAAAAAATGTAGAGTTTAGAATGTTACAGTATTTTTAGAGAATACCTCAAAATACATCCATAAGAATCTATAGTCTGTAGATACTATAACATTCAGTTTGAAACATGAATTATTCAATTGTAATCAGGTTCTAAAAGTATAAAAGGGTTGAGAAAAACATCAATGCAAATAAAAGGCAAAGGTAAAATTTTCATTTTCTGTAATACAGCCAGATTAATATCTTACAAGATTATCACTGAACTAATATTGTGTAGAAAAAATTAATCATTTACCTGCAACACTGAGTTTGAAATCTTTATTACTCTCTTTAACACTACACCTATAATCTCCTCCATCCTCTACAGTCAGGTTTGATATGAGCAGAGAGAGATTTCCTGCAGGGTGATCATTTACCAGCTGAAATTTGTCTCTGTACTGCTCACTCTCAGGAGATATCACTACCCAGTCATTTCCCTTGTTTATTGTGTATTTCTTCCATGTGAATGTCACAGGTGTGGTGTGGAGGTCTGTGCAGGAGCAGAGCAGCAGTATTGAGTCTCCTCTGTATGCAGTGATGTGTTTTGTCTCTCCAGAACTTTCCAGTTTGCAGCCTGTAGGAAAACACACGTTAACAGCCATCAGCTTTTGCAGCAACTGCAGAGAACCACACTAAACCTGTACTGTTCAAAACTCATGTGCTCAAACTCAAAATGTTCATAATGGGTATGTAATTGAATATTAAATTATGAAAAGATGACATGCTTGTAATGATGAGGGTCTTGCAAAGGGGCAGATCCCCAGGAACACATAGATCTGCTTTAAATCTGCTCAAAATTTATACATTGTAAATGCAGTTACAAGAGCCATATTTTTTCTCGTCATCTCTCATGTCCAAATACACAGATATAAGAGGAAAGATGGTGCAGAAAAGGTACATGAGAGAAAGCTTAAAAGTTTGGAGGCAGATGCTGGTAAAGCTTTCAAACATGTTTACTATAGGGGCTGCTGCAGTCACCTCTTCCTCATCCACAGTGCCAAAGTTTGTGCAGCATCATCAGGCAATTTAATGTTCTATTGGCAGAGAATTTTGCTTCTTTCACAGAATACATTTGTAGAATTAGCTAAATGATTAAACTTTATAACTTTAATTATAACACAATTATAATACACATAATAAAGAAAATACTTTCAGTGGGTTCGATGTGAGCTTTATGGAACAGTGTAGTACACAAACACCAAGTAAATTTTTGCTAGATGTCGCATATTACACTGAAGTCAGTACTGTTTGTACAATTGTTAACTCCATGGTATAACTTTAAATATGAAACGAGATGTTATGTCCATAATTTATTAGAATTTTTTTCTCAAAATATGCAAAAGCAAGCTTTGATATATTTTTACTTATGGTGTTTGACTTAAATAAAACCTGATCACTGTGATGCTTTTGTATTTATTTTTATTCTCACCCTAACTTGGGGGAAAAAAACAGCTCTCCACACTACACCCCCGTATGTCTGATTGAGGATTTCATACTTTCATTGTAGTAACGTCTCGGGTTTGCTGTAACCCTGTTCCCTGAAAAAGCGGGAACGAGATGCTGCGTGAAAACGCTATGGGAACGTTTCTTTGTTCCACCGGTTGTGAAGCACGTGTGTATCCAACATGCTAAACTTTGGCTTATATAAACTCGGTCAGGTGACGTCATCGGATGAGGTGCACCTGCAGGTTATAAATATTGTAGGTCTGAACAAGAACCATCCTCAGGTTAATTTTTTGTTTGAAAGGATGTCTGATCACTCCTGTAGTGCGGCATTGGAGTGCAGCATCTCATTCCCGCTTTTTCAGGGAACAGGGTTACAGTAAAGTAGCCCAAGACGTTCCCTTTCAAAAGCTACACTCGCTACGCTATGGGAACGAGAATACCAATGCCGCCGCATTGCAAGTGTCTGGACCCACAGAGTTGTGTATTATGTGTGTGCACAATCACCAAAGACGTCTCAAACTTAACTTTGGGATGCTGACTCAAGGACCTGCGAGCCTGGAGTAGCATGTACAAACAATCTATAAAATCTGACATATGTGTATGGAGAGGACCAACCTGCTGCATCATACACTTGCTGCAAGGGGACACCTCTTGACAGACCAATTGATGAAGCAAGCCCCCTGGTCGAATGGGCCCTAATTCCTAGAGGCGAAGTCTGACCACGTGCCTTGTAGACTAGGGCAATAGCATCTCTCACCCAATGTAACAAACAGTGTTTGTCTAGTGGCGGCCACCCCCCGGTTGCATTTAAATAGCTGCTCTGATTTTTACCACTGGCTAGTGTGGTGGACGTAAACCTGAAGAGCATGTACTGGACACAGTTAGTGAATTCTTTCCTGCTCCGGGGCTGTAAATGGTGGAGGACAGAAGCCTTCAAGAACAACTGGGTGCATGGTTGAGAATGGACCATCTTAATGGTCAGAAGCCTGACAGGTGCTGACTCTAGTGGTTTGAAAGGGGTAACAACCAGACCTTCAAGCACAATAGCTAAGTCCGAAAAAGAGAACGTCTCTCTAGTGCACAGCCTCCACTGTTTAGCTCCATGAATAAAGTGGGTACCTAAAGGGTGCTTTCCCACAGAAACCCCATCAGTCAGAACATGACAAGCCAAAATGGCGGCTACTAGGGCATAAGCCTGAGGACAAATTTTCTTGAAACTCCAGCACTGAAACAATTTGGCAATAAACTGGGTCTACATGTTTTGCCATGAACCATCTTTCAAATACACTCCATTTGAGGGCATACGTTCTTCTAGGGGAGCCCTAGAACTTAGTATCATTTCAATTACACTGGCTGGAAGACCAGTATCTCTTAATTGGTCCCCTTCAGGGGCCAGAGGTGAAGGTTCCAAAGCTTGGGCCAGGATAAAATAATGTCCCCTCTGTCTGACACATATGATCCGTCCTCACTGGAAACACCAACGGTGAATGGTCGAGGAGAGATATTAGACCTGAGAACCACATTCTAGTTGACCAACAGGGCGCTATCAATACGAGGCACAATCCTTGTTGACGGACCTTCGCCAGGGCTTCTGGGAGCAGAGCTACCAGAGGAAATGCATAAAGACGCAGTCTGGATTCATGTACGAGACTACTGTAGTGTTGTCCTCCTGCACTAGGATATGGTAGCTTCTCAACTGCTGGAGGGAGTATTTCAGGGCCAGAAATAGAGCCATCATTTTGAGGCAATTGATGTGCCATGCGAGAAGATGGCCTCTCCAGATTCCTTGGGCTGGAAAGCCATCTAAGACTGCACCCCAGCCCATGAGGGATGCGTCTGTCTGTCATTGTGGTTAACAACAACAACTTGCGAGACAGCCATGCCTGCATTGCGATCGAATTCCATATGACAATACGTTGTCTTATGAGCAGGAAAGAAAACGCCTTCCCCGGCGTTGAATCTCAATCCTAAAGAATCAAGATGAGCTAGGACGACATCTCAATGTTGAAGCGCTAGCTGCTGAGACTGAGCCAGAATCAGCCAGTCGTCTATGTAATTCAGAATACGGATGCCCTGCAGTCATAGAGCCAGGGCTGCATCTGTGCATTTTGTGTATGTGCGGGATGACAGGCCTAGGCCAAATGGAAGGACCCGATACTGGTAGGCTTTGCCCCCGAAAGCAAACCTCAATTTAATATTTCCTGTGTTGTGGAAATATTTCTACATGAAAATATAGAAATATATCTAACCCTAACCTTAACCCTAACCCCCGCTGCCAGCTTCTCTGAAAGTGGCACAAGTTTTGACACTTCAGTTAGATGGTGGGGGGGGGGGGGTGTTAAATGTTCGGCATCCTGAAACATGGCAGGAGGAAAGCGAACACCTAACATTTTGCTGGAGACCGCTGCTCCCCAAAACACCAGTGGTGGCGAAGATTGGACAACGGCCTCGTGAGGGTACCAGGAAGGAATCTTCATTCCTAATTGAAATTTTACACACTCCTCCCTGGGGGGAGACACCCCCATGGTCCTGGGCATGTAAGCCTCAGAACTTCTTTTTAAGGGAAATGATGCTCCTCAGGTCCTGCCTCTTTGAGGCAGACTGAGAGCATGGCGAGTCCCGCCCCAATCTCTACGAGGTGGTGCTTGGCTTGCCACAATCTCCTTTTGCACTTCACGCCTGGAGAGAACCAAACCTGGTCGGGACTATGGTGGGGAAAAAAACTCACAAAGGCCTGCTCATAGAGCTTCGCCTCCCGAAACCTAATGGGGATGGTGTTTATGGCATCACCAAAGAGATTGAAAGCCGAGATGGGGGCATCAAAGAGGAAAGCGCGATCCTTGTTCTTGATGCCCATGAGGTTAAGCCACAGATATCTTTCTGTAGCGACCATGGCAGCCACAGAACAGTGATAACACGGGCAAAATAAATCTGTGGTTCGGCATAGGTCCGCAAATGCTGCGTCATCGATGGACCCGCCGGTGCTCAGGTATCTCAGCAGAACACCCCACAAGTGCTCAGCTGAGCCTGGGATGCAGAGCAGCACCAGCCTGACCCGCTGCCTGAAAAGCTTTCCCCACCAACGAAGATGTTACTCTACATCGGTAGGGTGGGGAGTGTGGGCTTTTTCAGTGAAGATGAGCCCCCCGGAGAGAATTAGCCCACAAGTGTCTCTTCAATCTGGGGCATCATCATATAACCCTGCATCAACGACATTAGAATAAATCCATGTCGATGGCACAAAGACACAGAAAGAGTAGGGCTTACTCCAAGAACGAGTTAACTCAACATGGAGGTCACCAAAGAAGGGAAGGGTGCGCCTTTGAGGCCCTCCCCCGGCCATCCAACAGGTTTTTCCTTTTTTTTTTTTTTTTAAACCTGTCGTCTAAACTTTGAGCACTTGGGAGCGCATTGAGGTCAATGTCCATGTCTGCAGAAGCAAGAGAGGAAGTCTCTTTCGCCTGTTCAAAAGAAGCGCCAGGGCATGCTTGAGAAGTAGGTGTGAGAGCCTCCTAATCCGGCGAAAGCGAGAGAAAAGGAAAAATCCATTTCACGTGCTTCTGCCAGATCGGCACGTGATCCCCAGCAGTCAGCTGCGGCTTGCTGTTTTTTTTTAAAGAACGCGACCTGAGCACGAAGCACTTTGATAGAAAGGAGATCGCAGTGCTTGCATTTTCCCTCGAGCCCGAGGATAGGGTGGTGTTTCCCAAACACTCGAAGCAGAAAGTGTGGAGATCGACATCCGAGAGAAATCTCTCACATGGAGGCACAGATCTCCTCTCAAACTCCGCCATGAGCCGGTGAGTTGTAGGGTTTCAACTCTGGATTAGGGGTTAATCGAATCTTTAAGGATTCGGGTTAATGTTATTGAATTGAATTAAAATTTATAGATTATACTTTATCAACTACCCATCCAGCGTTTAGCACAATTTAGTGTTTTTTACTAGTTCTGCTTATCATGTGGCCACCGATGATAAAAAAAAATCTAGTATTTAGCAATTATGAGCAAGGTAAATGTTTAAACTTTCAAATACATGACCAAGACAAAAGTTCTTTATGAAGAAGCAAGAATTTATTGAACTAATCTACGTTACATGAAACTACGCTATTTAATCACTCACACACACACACAGACACACATACACATGAACAGTTTAGAGGGTGAAAGTTAATGGAGTTCTGTTTAGGTTTACTAGAATTGAGAAAGTCACAAGAACAGAGCCTTGGGTTTAATCTTGCGGTTTAATTATGAATCGCGCACCACTTTCAGCAAGGTATGAAGCTTTGTTTGTTTTACTTGCGTTACTTGACAGTTGTTTTCGGTGGTTCGCTTTGACGAAGGGAATCACGGCGTTGCTGAATGGTCGGTGTGCTGGGTTGAGGTGATGTCTTTCAGGAAAGCCCTTGGCGGCGTGTTGGTTGCCTGGTTACTGATGACGATGCTCTAAGATTTCTTCTGCGGGCCTCTTTGTTGCACGAAGGCGACAGTTAAGCAGCATTGGAGTTCATGCCGAAGTTTCTTTGCGTGTCGAGGAGAGCGGAGTCTGCGATCGCTGGGTGGCACAGGTCAGAAGTCAAAGTTCAGGCGTTGGTTGAGAGCGGAGCAAGAGAGGCGTCCACTTGCTTCCTTCAGACGGCATGACATTCAAAAATTTGCCGAGGCTGATCACACTTTAGGTTTTTAATCTCACGGTGAAGGTCTGTCTCACAGCTGTTTGTTCCAATCACAGATGGTTGTGCATGGTTGTGCACCCCGCATGGTTTCTCTTTTTCGTGCATACATTAACCTGTGGTTTGGTCTGTTATGTGGGAGGCCATCTCAGTGGAGTTTTAGTAATTTAGGTAAAGTGTATTAACATGAGTCTGGTTCATATGACTAAGATTTCACGCACGTCAATGTTCATTGAATATACAGAGCTTTCATTTGATACCAAACAACCCATGTCTTGCATACCCATTTATCTATAGCAAGGGCTGTACAGATTGATTACACTCCGTAAGTTTATGATAAACATGTTGAACACAACACAAAGACATCATACATTCTACATGCACACACACATATATGGTTTTATACCTAACTGCTCCAGGGGCGCTCTACCATGGCTGACCCTGCGCTCTGACCCCAGTTACACTGGGATATGCGAAGAAGGAATTTCACTGTGCTGTAATGTATATGTGACAAAATAAAGGCTTTACTTTACTTTAATTGATTAACATAGTATGTGTCCTTAAAGCTTTGTATGTTCTCTGTTCTGGGGCCAAGAGGAAACGCATTCCAGGGGGTTGTGAAACTTCCCTATTCAAGGCACTTGTGCTGCTTTACACCATTTTGAGTGGAGATGTGAGATGCTTTCCTCTGGTACAAGGAAGTTGTTTTGCAGATCTGCACTATCTGAGTCGGGAAAGAGTAACCATTTCTTTCCTTATTTGCTGATGTCATGAACTGTCTCTTCCTCTTTCAGCGGCCCTCTTTGAGGGGCCTGCCAGTCCCTACAGAGTAATATAAACAATTTCTGCTCACCTTTTTTTTTCAACTGCCACCACAGTATTGAAAAACAGACTGTTTGCACACATACATGCACCTTGAAGACAAAAAGACCTGAGGATATTTCTGCTTCAGACCTATTTATAACCTGCAAGTGCACCTCATCAGATGACATCACCTGACTGAGGTTATATAAGCCAAAGTTTGGCGGATTTGATACACACATGCCTCACAATCGGTGGAATAAAGAGACATTCCTGTAGCATTTTCACGCAGCATCAAGGGTAGCTTTTGAAAGGGAACATGCAGCATTAGTCAGAATAAAGGGTGTGACCCCTTGATGTTGAGGTGCCCCTACTACTGGGATATATTGCTTTCAAACTCAAGCATTCAACAAAGAATTTCTTAGAATGGGGGGTGGGGGGGCGCAGTGATGAAAGGTTGAATTTTGACCTCAATAGTAAAAATCATACATACATCATACAGTACACAAGCAACATTTATGGACGTGGACATACATACACCCACTAGCTTGCAAACAGATGCAAAGATAGGAGAGGAGGAGGAAGGGTGCTGCTATATATACAGTCGTGGCCAAAAGTTTTGAGAATGACACAAATATTAGTTTTCACAAAGTTTGCTGCTAAACTGCTTTTAGATCTTTGTTTCAGTTGTTTCTGTGATGTACTGAAATATAATTACAAGCACTTCATACATTTCAAAGGCCTTTATCGACAATTACATGACATTTATGCAGAGAGTCAGTATTTGCAGTGTTGGCCCTCCTTTTTCAGGACCTCTGCAATTCGACTAGGCATGCTCTCAATCAACTGACTGATAGCAACCCATTCTTTCATAATCACTTCTTGGAGTTTGTCAGAATTAGTGGGTTTTTGTTTGTCCACCCGCCTCTTTAGGATTGACCACAAGTTCTCAAAGGGATTAAGATCTGGGGAGTTTCCAGGCCATGGACCCAAAATTTCAACGTTTTGGTCCCCGAGCCACTAAGTTATCACTTTTGCCTTATAGCACGGTGCTCCATCGTGCTGGAAAATGCATTGTTCTTCACCAAACTGTTGTTGGATTGTTGGAAGAAGTTGCTGTTGGAGGGTGTTTTGGTACCGTTCTTTATTCATGGCTGTGTTTTGGGGGAAAATTGTGAGTGAGCCCACTCCCTTGGATGAGAAGCAACCCCACACATAAATGGTCTCAGGATGCTTTACTGTTGGCATGACACAGGACTGATGGTAGCGCTCACCTTTTCTTCTCTGCCTTTTTCTCAAGCCTTTTTCCAGATGCCCCAAACAATTGGAAAGAGGCTTCATCCGAGAATATGACTCTGCCCCAGTCCTCAGTAGTCCATTCGCCATACTTTTTGCAGAAGATCAATCTGTCCCTGATGTTTTTTTAGAGAGAAGTGGCTTCTTTGCTGCCCTTCTTGACACCAGGCCATCTTCCAAAAGTTTTCGCCTCACTGTGCGTGCAGATGCGCTCACACCTGCCTGCTGCCATTCCTGAGCAGCTCTGCACTGGTGGCACTCCGATCCCACAGCTGAATCCTCTTTAGGAGACGATCCTGGCACTTGCTGGACTTTCTTGGACGCCCTAAAGCCTTCTTAACAAGAATTGAACCTCTTTCCTTGAAGTTCTTGATGATCCTATAAATTGTTGATTTGGGTGCAATCTTAGTAGCTATAATATCTTTGCCTGTGAAGCCATTTTTATGCAACGCACTGATGGTTGCACGCGTTTCTTCGCAGGTCACCATGGTTAACAATGAAAGAACAATGTTTTCAAGCATCACCCTCCTTTTAACATGTCAAGTCTGCCATTCTAACCCAATCAGCCTGACATAATGATCTCCAGCCTTGTGCTCATCAACATTCTCACCTGAGTTAACAAGACGATTACTGAAATGATCTCAGCAGGTCCTTTAATGACAGCAATGAAATGTAGTGAAAAGTTTATTTTCGGGATTAAGTTAATTTTCATGGCAAAGAAGGACTATGCAATTCATCTGATCACTCTTCATAACATTCTGGAGTATATGCAAATTGCTATTATGAAAACTTAAGCAGCAACTTTTCTGATTTCCAATATTTATGTAATTCTCAAAACTTTTAGCCACGACTGTACATATACATATGTTACAACTTCATGTTATGAGTTACATCACTTGGATCTGATGTTGCTAAAATAAGATGCTGTATTAAGAATCAAAAGGGTTAGGTATACATATACGCAAATTCTTTCGATATATAACATCAACATCAGATCCAACTGATGTAACTCATGACATGACATTGTAACACACTTCCATTCCTACTTACCACACTCTATACAGTAGCTCATGCACTGCAAATTCGGCAGCGTACCATATTCCTGTGTTGACAGGAAGATGCATCACAGAATGCTGGAATTTAACTGCCAACAGGAGGTAAATGTAACATTTATGATGAATTTAACTTAAATTTTAAGAATTAAAATGAAGAAAATGTAAAGGTATAAATGTTCTTCTGCAGCACTGAAACTCTGCATGTATTTCACTCTGAATACCTGAAGACACTTCTATTTTAGTGACACATCTAAAGAGACTCAGGATGAAGGAGACATGAACTCAGGACCTAGACGGAGATTAATAAAGCTCTGGCACAAAGTTCATGTTTAATTAAGTGGTAAAAAGGTTTGATGAACGTCCTTTAATGATCAATTTCTTCGGTCGATATGTGTTTATTTATTAGGTTTAATGGAAAACTTTAAAACTCACCCAGATGATTTCAGGTATCTACAATACTAAACACTTTAAATATCAGTAACACAAGTTCATGTTTTAAAGCTATTTGAAGGTAAATTCTTTCATATAGTGTTTCCTGGTATATTACTACATAGAAGGTGTGACATTTGAAGAGAGAGAGAGAGAACAGCAGACTCACCTTCAGTGACATGAAGCTGTATGAGGAGGAGAAGAAAACACACCTGCATTCTTACTGAGGACCCAAACACACACATTAATCCAAAGAGAGAATTAGAGCTAAACACACACTGACCAACTGCTGCACCGTGTCTCATCATAATGAACACACACTACAGATCACACACACTGCACGTTTATCAGATAACATATTTCACACCTTCTTAGAAGCATAAAAACAGGAAGCACAAAATTCACAATAAAATTGCTGACCAACAGAAATGACAAGTTTCATAACATAGTGTAACTGAGAGCATGTTCTAAAGAATAATAAATTATAATAAAATTTCTAATGACAATAGGCTGTAAATTGTTATTTATTTTAAACACCTCACTCCAACATCCACATCCTTATATTTAACACAGAAATGTAAAACGTAGCAGGACTTTATTTGACCTGCAGAAAATTTTAATAAAAGGAAGACCAAAGTGAGATGCTGCAGAGAACCACACAAACCCCAGACAGAGGACTGACATCATTAACAGACAGCATTTGTGCAGGGCTGAAGAGACAGCAGCACTGGCCTGGTGCAGAATAGACATAAAATGTACTAATCCCTGTTGAAATACCTGAAACATTTTGAGGGCAAACTCCTTCTTAACCTCTGAAAATTGAAAATACCCAAAACTGATGTTAGATCTGTGTGTCTCAGCAAAAGTGCACAAAGTGACAGCTTTGCTGGTTCGCCATGACAGCATGAACCTTTCCCTCTTTCTATCTCATCACGTTGGGAAACTCTACAGTATTAGTCGGAAAGTTATGGATTAAAGGCTTAATAGACTTTCACTTCAGTGTGGGAGAACAGCCTCAAGAGAGGAAACATCTACAAAAAGGAAAGTTAAGAAAAAACTGAAAAACCCAGAGGAAACCTAAGCAGAGACAGGATATCAGGGGAGACATCACACAGACAGCAATACGAGCTGAAGATTAAACCAGAGACCTGTGAGGCCTGGAGTACTGAATATATATTTTTTCATATATATAAATGGGGAAATACTGGCATGAAGCTGTATAAGGAGGGGAAAAAAACACACCTGTATTCATACTGATGACCCAAACACACACATTAATCTAAAGAGAGAATCAGAGCTAAACACACACTGACCAACTGCTGCACCGTGTTTCATCATAATGATCACAATCTACAGATCACACTGCAAGGATAGCACATTTCATTCATACATTCTGAGGAAGTGCAACCACAAGATTTACAAAAGAAATGAAAAGTCTTTCATGCCTGTTGCACAACAAAACTACATTTATGCGCTAAAAACTAATACGTTATAATACATTTTCTAATGCCAAGAAACAGTGATACAAGACTTAATGTAGTGTGTGATTAAGTACAATACAACTGCAAAAACTGTGTGTTATTTATTATACATCACATAGTGTGTATCCTGTATATTAGGGGGCGGAGCCAGGGCCAGAGTTGTGGCCACAGTGGTGCCTGAAAGAGGAATGACATCATCAACAGACAACATTTCTACAAGCCTGGAGAGACATCAATGCTAAGACATGAAAGAGACATTTAATGTAAAATCAGGAAATCAAGATAATAAGACACCCATATGTCCCCATGCAGAACCTGTGGATTTTATATGCTGGAGTGGTTTTATTAATCAGCTTATTAATTTATTAGCAGAGGGGATGCTGAAGATGTAATTCTTTCCTGTAATTTTTCCCTCTGATCATGTGTTCATTATAAACCATCATAATAATAATCATAAACACTTTGCAAGCGAAAACATTCATCAGTAATAAATAATGATTTCACTTGTATGGTGACTTAATTTTTTTTTTATTGTGTAAATCTAGCAATGCTTATTTATTAATGAAAGAAACATGAACAAACAAATAAAAATTATACGGCTAAATGTGAGGAATAACCCCTTGAGGGCCCCTTACACCCAGAGACTTTCTGTATTTCTTGCTCGCGGTTGGACTTCTCGATAGTACCAAGTTTATCTTCCTGATATGTATCAGCATTTAAGCTTCTCTCTTTCTAGACTATGTCAGTCCTATTCCTCTTTCTGATGTTCCTGTATAGTAATTTTGTTCTCCAGTTTTTTTGTTGTTTTTCTTTTCATTAAAATCTCAAAAATAAATAAATAAATTCATGCCATCCTCCATCCTCTACAGTCAGGTGTGATATGAGCAGCGAGAGATTTCCTGATCATTAACCAGCTGAAACCTGTCTTTGTACCGCTCACTCTCAGGAGATATCACTATCCACTGATCTACATTTGTATATTTATTCCATGTGAATGTGTCAAATGTGGTGTGGAGGTCAGTGCAGGAGCCACCACAGATGCTTTTTATTGAAACAAAGTGAGTTATGAAACTGATACAGGACACACCTGAGCAGGGGAAGGTTAACCACAGCAGTCTGGCAGTGTCAGGATTTGAACTCCATAACTGTCATGTGTCAGGTTTGTGTTTTGTTGGACTTTTAATATGACACTGGTTTCTGTTTCGCAGCACTTCACTGTCACATGGACTTAAATGTCTTCACCTGCTCCTTGTTATGTGATCAGTTTATTTACTTCTAGTGTGGGTTTTAGTTCACTGTCTTGTGTCTGTTTATATTGTTATGCCTGTTTTTCTGTTATGCTATAGAGGTGTTTTACTTTCTGTATTGGTCATAATTTGTTACCATTAGTGTTATCATGTGCTACCAGCCATGTTTTTCTAAGCCAGGCTTCTAAGCCTTAATAATAATAATAATAATAATAATAATAATAATAATAATAATAATAATAATAGCAATAATAATAATAATAATAATAATAGCAATAATAATAATAATAATAATAATAGCAATAATAATAATAATAATAATAATAATAATAATAATAATAATAATAAAGTTGAAGCACATATGATTTGTGAGTGGAAATGTTAGTCAATAATAAAGAATAGTTTCATATGTTACAGTTCAGCAGTAGAACCTTGGATTGTGAGTAACACGGTTTGAGAGTGTTCCGCAAGACGAGCAAAATTTTTAAATAAATTTGAAAAAAAAAGATTTAAAAAAACGGGTTTACGAGTACCAAGTATCACGTATCACGCATGTGGTACTTGTTTTGACGCCAAGATTCACGTGATCACAACTGAGCCAACGGTTTTTCTCTCTCTTGCGCTGCAGAATTGTGGGTAATCGTCTCCCCTGCTGGGTCTTAGTGCGTGTCTCTCATTTGTATAATCAACATGTGTGTGTGTCTGTGTGTATATGTGTGTGGGCGCACAAACACACACACACACTGTAAGGTTTTATAATATTGTAAGACATTTTAATCTAATCAGTTCATGTTCCTGTGCCCTGAGAACAGACCCCTCACTGTGCTTCCTTACGCCTTCTGTGGTAACACCTTCTATATCCTGTACCCAGACGAATATACATCCAAATGGCTCTTGTCTGCTAGAACCCTTTTGTTTAATCAGGAGAATGTAAATGTATTTCCTCTCTCCTGTCTGTCTCCGGGTCTCCCTATGACTGACATGTGAATGACTGGTTCTTTTGATGTTCGGGACATAGCACTGTTTAAATGTGCTCTCTTTGCTGAGAATAAACAGAGATCTTCAGACATCATGCCTGCGTGTGTGTGTTTGTCTCTCTCGGTCGATCGGGCCCGGACCGGTAAGTGTATCAAGGTGCAGCGGAAACAACAAGCTAAACTCTTCTTCCCTTAGCTTAAAACTTAGCTCGGACACACTTCTTCTTCATTTAAAACCTAACACACACACACACAAAGATTAACGGAAACACTTAATTAAACAAAAAATATATATATTTTTTTACTTTTTTCAAGTACGAATTATTTTTATGTATTTATTTTTTGGGTTGTGGAACAAATAATCTCAGTTTTCATTATTTCTTAGGGGATGAATTATTCTCGCAATCCAAGGTTCCACTGTATACCTTTTTAATTCATATTGTGTAAATCACACTAACACTGATCATTCTCCCTCTGTGTTACATTTGAAAATGCAGAATAAGAAAACAGTCTGTAGTGAACTTTTCAGCTTTTTTTATTTATTCATAAACCTGCACTGAACAGTTACAGCTAAAATAACAATAAAGTCTATTTCATCCAAAGCCTCAAGCAGCTGTAAGGAAACCTGAAGGAATCATAGGATTTTGATGAAAACTCATAACAGTTAAATATTTATAGTTTATTTGTTCTTCTTAGGTCTAAATTTTTTCCTAAACCACAACCCATGTAACATACAGAGAGCTGAGAGCTTAAAGCTGGAGATGTGGATCAAACTGCTGCTTTAATAATCCTATTCCACTGGACTGAAATTGCTATTGAAATCTCCCAAAATCTTCGGATTTAAAATCAGCTCGGTCCGGTTAATTATCGAGCCGTTAATGATTTAAACAAATTAGTGTGGACATGAATATGACTCTACAGCACATTTTGACAGAAGGCAATAACAAAGTGTTATCGACATGATAAAACTTCAATAGCCAGCCGTCAAGGAATTTAACAATGTTTTATTGAGCCCTAAATTAGTGATAATGAAATCGTACCTTCACTACTGACATAATATAAAATTAAAATGACACTACAGACTCTTACGGAGGTGTTAATAATATGCTAAGTCCTCATGTCGTCCCGTTAACAAATAGACGCCTACCGATAGACATTGAATGAATGGGACATACTGTATGTCTCACCTGCACTCTCTTACATACACAGGTATACTGCAGCCGGACCGCACTGACATGAGGGTTGGCTCCTTGTGCTCTCCACGTAAAGAAAAATAATATTTGCCTAATCACTTTAAAATTAATACACATTTACAGCTGTGTGAGGTGTCAATCACACGCAAAAGCTGCACGCAAATGCAGCTCCAGCATTAAACAGTGTGTGCAGTGATGTAGTATTATCCAAAAAAGGAAATACATTTTAATATTTAGTTTTGAACAGATGGCAGCTATGCCACACCACATATTTTAGGAATAAAAATTATATGTTAAATTTTTAATCAGACTTTTTTATGAAATGAACAAAAATGCTCAAACCAATTTAGACAATTTAGATTAAAACATTTCTATTATGTGTCAGGCTTTAACATGTAATTAAAAAAAATTTAATTATATTTTAATTATTAAAATATAACTTTGTTAATTTTGTCATACCTTCCATCTACTTGGAGGAATTTTGGCCCCCGAATGTTGCCGAACAGGTAAGGAGGTGATGTCAATGCTTAAGTATCGATAACGACTCAATAAGGGGGCTTAAGAATTGATATCAAGGCGTCACTGAGGTGTTAAATTCGGGAGGTCCCAGCCTAAATTTTTGAAAATGGTCCGATTTTTCTCCCAATGCTAATGATGCTAACAAACACGCTAGAATTCACACCAAGCCCAAAAGAGGCTGTAAGGAACCATTACTTGTCTCTAACAAGCTCTCCAGAGGTTGTAACGAATTTGCATTGGTGTAGATTTGCGAGCAAATTCGGCTCAGTGGAATGGGGGTATAAACAACAGCCTTACACTCAGTAAACCAGTGTCTCCAACAACAACGTCATTCACACAGCATACAGCTGCTTGAAACAAGTGGATGAAACAAAAGGATGAAACAAAAGCTAGCGTGCTCAGACCAGACCTCCTACATGGACTTCTTACACTTCAGCATACTCCCGAAAATAAGAAGGGGAAGAAGAATAAAAGCCAATAATAGTCTGTACTTAATACTAAACATAGCACACACCGCGATATCCACACTGCAATATTTAAACATGTGTCTTAAGATGCCTTAATTAATAACATAACCACACAAGTGTGCCCAATGATATGCCTCAACTTATCACCAATGGGTGTGTCATCTCACTTAAGACACACACCAGGATTAAAAACCATCCAAAACACTAAACTCACCAAAAATGCAATAGGAATATGTTGTGAGCAATAAGAGCTTTACACTATAGGAAGACAGAAAAATGGAGTGGATAAACTCAAGTTCTAACAGGTGACCAATCATCCAGTTCAATCAGGTGATATAAGGACAGAATTGTGGCTGAAGGAAGTGGGGGGAGGTTTTGAGAGATGGACTGGACATCTGGCTTGGGAGCGGAAGAGGGACTCAACAGATGAAGATGATCAGTGATAGGAAAATTAGTTACAGTCATCACTGTTACATGGATGTATTTATCCATTGCATTTATTGTGTTGAATTTGTTACAAAATAATGCAGATATTTAACTTTTTCTAAATGTGAGAGAATGTGCAAAGTTTTAAATGTATGTAAATAATGTGAAAGTAAACAAGGGTTCAAAAGCATGTGAGTATCAGCAATAAAACTTATACTTTTTTTCATTTATATTTTTTATCTTACCACACATATTGTAGGAATTTGCTAAAATATTATTAGGCACACAACAGGAAGCCGAAAGTTTAAAATCATTAAAGAGAAAAAAATGTGAAAATGTAACAAAAAATTATGCTACAGTAATTTCCTGAAATTCTATGTGAAATATGAGTTTTCATATTTTTCAAGCTTTAGTTTTCAAAGCTACAGGTGGACGATGTAATACACTTTTGCATTTGATCCATTTGATCTGCTAATCGGTGTGTAGGTGACTATCTGTTCTGTTAATCAGATGTGTTGATTGTTGCTGCTGTTAAACATGTGTATGTTCTGTTGTTGATGTTCTCTATTGCAGATTCACAGTTTCATCTCCATCAGCTCTGCTGTATTGAAGTCTATCAGGACTATATAGAGAGTCTATATGGAAAGTAAAATAAACAAGAAAAACATTCAGTCAGTTGAGAAACTAAATTGATCAAGTAATGGATAATGAATCTCCATGAAATAATAAAGCAAGTTCTTGAGATGTTCCTGAGGTGCGGATAGGGTCAATGTTTTTTGTTATTAATTACTTATTTCTGTTTTGTTAGTGAAATATTCTAAATCTAAATACTCTATCTAAAAAACCTAACTGAATTAACTTTGCATTTCATATTCCTTTAGGCATTTTTTATTACTTGTTTATCGGCTTGAGATAATTTTGAGCACATTTTACACCAAACTACAGCAACACCATGTCCTTGGACAGCATGTTGAAGAAATGTTTATATGTTTTTTTTTGGCTGTTTTTTTTTTTTTTTTTTTTTTTACACTGTGTGTGTGGTGTGTGTGTGGTTGCATGAAAATGGGGTCGCTTTTGGATAAAACCCCATACAGTATGAGGAGACGAGCCTGAGTACTCAGAAGCATTTGTACCTTTATTTCTGGTTCTGTAATAGACCACAGCTATGATGATGTGCAGAAAGATCACAGTCACCACTGCGAAGGGGACGAAGGGAAGAGACTCTGCAGGAACATTATTATTAATATCAGTATTATCATTACATATAATTGCATGAACATTTTAATACCTATGAAAATATTACATATGCAATGAACTATTTTCATATAAACCACTAACATATTTTTGTACAATAAATGAACACAACATTTAAAATGAATACTGAATGCCTGAAATGTTCTAATTGCTTAACACCTGTTACCACTGGAGAGCACTCTCGATAAGCACTCGATGTGTTATATGATTTGCTTGGACATTGGACGTGTTTGAAACTTTTATGCTCACAGGACTATTCACTGTTTCTTATTTCACAGTGTTCACAGATGAGCAGTATTGTCGTGATAGACGCTAAAGTAAATGTTTTATGATTTACAGTGATACTGTTACCTTTAACTTTAACTTTAACTGAGATGTCCTTAACATCATTCTTGCTGATGTGACATCCATACCATCCTCCATCCTCTACAGTCAGGTGTGATATGAGTAGAGAGAGATTTCCTGGATGATGATCATTAGAGAGCTGAACTCTGTCTGTGTAGCGATTTGTCTGGTCCTTTGGGAAGATTTCTTTAAAATCAGATCCTTCATAAAAGATCCATTTGAAAGTGTTTGGTTTGGCTTGTAGTTGAGAGCAGAAGCAGGGCAAAAGGACAGACTGTCCCATGTATCCAGTCACAGTCACTCTTTGTAGATTCTGCGGGCAAACTGGAGAATGAAGAAACATCAACATGTTGCATTGCTGTTACAAGCCTGCAGCCTGTAGGAACACACCAGTTACTGATCTGTTAATGAGCAGTTCACCATCACTGTGTTTCTTTTACTGTAGTATTTTACTGTAGACCAACACGAATAAAAGAAAACAATGCATCCGGAAAGTATTCACAGCACTATACTTTTCCCACATTGTATGTTACAGCCTTATTCCAAAATGGATGAAATTAATGATTTCCAATCAAATAAAAAAAAATAATAATAAAATAAAAATAATAATAATAATAAAACATATCAAATTTAGTCAAATAAAATAAAATTTTACAAAAATGAAAGAAAAAAAAATCACATGTACATAAATATTCACAGCCTTTGCCATGACACTCAAAATTGAGCTCTTCTACTGATCATCCTTAAAATGTTTCTATAACTTGATTGGAGTTCACCTGTGGTAAATTAAGTTGATTGGACATGATTTGGAAAGGCATACACCCGTCTTTATAAGAGGACAAAGCAAGCCATGAAGTCCAAGAAATTGTCTGTAGACCAACTAGGCAGGATTGTTATGAGGCACAAATCTAAGGAAAAGTAAAGATAAAATTTTGCGTCTTTGAAGGTCCCAGTGAGCACAGTGGCCTCCATCATTCTGTACCCTTCTGCTCTTGGAGGTCTACAGAAAATTCCTTGGACTTTATGGCTTGGTTTGTGTTCTGACATACACCGTTAACTGTGAGACCCCATATAGACAGGTGTATACCTTTCCAAATCATGTCCATTCAACTGAATTTACAACAGGTAAACTCCAATTGATCAGTGGAAACAGGATGCACCTGAGCTCAATTTTGAGTGTCATGGGAAAGACTGTGAATATTTGTGCACAAGGGATTTTTACATTTTTAAATTTTTAATACATTTGCTAAGAATTCAAACAAACTTCTTTTACATTGCCATATTGGAATGAGGCTGTAAAAAAATAGCGCTGTGAAGACTGAGTGCACTTTGCTGTAAAATAGCTGTTTTAAATTTAAATCCAGATAGCAAAAATACATTTTCTTTCCTTAGCTAGACACTCAAGTAAATAGTATATGCTTTACAGTGTAGATCATTTTACCTTTAACTGTGACCGAGACATCTGTAATGTTATTGTTGCTGATGTGACACCTGTACGTTCCTCCATCCTCTACAGTCAGGTGTGATATGAGTAGAGAGAGATTTCCTGGATGATGATCATTAAAGAGCTGAACTCTGTCTGTGTAGCGATTTGTCTGGTCCTTCGGGAAGATTTCTTTCTGGTGAAAGTCTTGTATATAGATCCATTGGAAAGCATGTGGTTTGGCTTGTAGATAAGAACAGGAGCAGGGCAGAAGGACAGACTGTCCCACGTATCCAGTCACATTCACTGTCTGCTGATTCAATGTGCAACCTGGAGAATGAAGAAACATCAACATATTGCATTGCTGTTACAACATCCAGCCTGCAGCCTGTAGGAACACAGCAGTTACTGATCTGTTAATGAGCAGTTCACCATCTGCAACATCTCTACACAACTACACACAACCTGTAACTCCACAACTCACTAATGTCCACAATAGGAATGTACAATTCTAACTCTTGGCTAAAACACAGATATTCCAGTGTACGTTGTGTTTTCTGGTATTTTAGACTGAATATGAAAACATGACCACATAACATGCTGTAATCAGATACACATACAGTTAGAAGTCAGTATCTGAGGTGCTGTATTCATGTGTTCTTGTTGAAGTTTATCTGAAAGGTTCACAAATAACTGTAACTCATATTTACACTACAGTACTGTGATATACATTATTCACAGGTCACTTTTTAAACTATATATAATTATATGCTTCCTATAATAAACTGTAAATGTGAAGATAAAATTGACTCCACTGGATTTTCCTGATGATTTTCTCCAGCGTGATTATTAAATGAACGCAGCACAAACCTGAGCAGGTGCAGGTAAACCACAGCAGCCTGG